>CM053788.1:432749766-432957266 GCA_028749045.1 Cupressus sempervirens
CGCATTGCTCCTCTTAAAGGGTTAGAATGAAGAAGTCACCTTCTTGGTGGATGGGGGTTTCAGATGATCACTACATGGTTCAGAAAGCTTCCTCTGTTGGGGTTGGAGGGGATTCTTTGGGGGTGAATACTATCACTATCTCTAATTCAATTGTTGTCCCAACGGTGGTGACCAAATCTATTGCCCCTCCTACAGATGCTATAACTAGTGATTCGATCATGGCCCCTCTTGTAGCTCTATCTCAGGATGGTGTTGTTGTCCCTTCTACTGGTGGGGTTCAAAAATTGTGTGATAGTGGAGTTCCTTCTCTTGCCACGGGTGTTTTGGGGACTGGTTGTGGTGTTGTTGACTTTGAATGGCAAAAGGCTATTGGGATGATGGAGGATGGATGGACAAAAAGAAAAAAGGTCAAGCCCTCCACTCCATCTTTTGAAATGTCTTTACATTCTCAAAAGATGGGACCAAAATATAAATTTTGAGGCCTCACATGTTTGAGGCTATCCTCGATGGTTTTCCTGACACTTTTGACCTATTGTTCTTTGTAGTTTGTCATGGTTCAGGAATAATTGTTTTTTTTCTTTTGTAACCATGGGGTTTTTAGGTTCCCATTCTAAACCTATCTTGGTGGTTGAAATGTACGGTGTTATCTATGAGGCCACCCTAGTCACCTTGTATTGGTTGGTGACCTGTTTCACCTTTGGGCTATAGTATTTTTGTTTTAGCTTCATTGAATATATTTTGATATGTAAAGGGTTTCAAGCACCCTTCAAAACCTTTTTTCCTTAATAAAAAACAATCGACACCTTTTACAATAGTAAATTCAATTTTGGCTTTGGGGGTGTTGCCCCCAAAAAACCTCGTAGGGGTGTTGCCCTTCGACCCGCCTTGTGATGTGATAGGGAGCGCACCTAGGGATCTGCTCGAGAACCCGCAAGGGGTGCTACCCCTTGACCTTGTCTTGGGGGCACTACACTAAAACCCCAGTAGTGATAATCTGGAGGGAAACCACACTGAATAAAGTGAAAAAAATTAACCTCTGAGTCTAATTGGGCTCTGCATCACAACATCTCTCTATTACCAACACTTATATTCCTATCTCTTATTATATGTATCTCTCCAACTACCTCTCTCAATCTATTTCTCCTCTTATCCTAGGAGATTTATCTCTATTTGTATCACTTACTATTTATCTCTATTTCTATATACAATTAGTAATTTGACATCAAAACATTGTGAATAATATTAAAATTCTAAAGGTAACATTAATATCTTACATAAAAGTAAATATTGTCTAAACAATGATGAAATCATAGTTTTTGATCTTCTATACGACACATTTTGTGTTGTAACACCTATCTCTCATGATGAATTCCTATTTGTTTCTTTGTTATTAAACACAAAAAGTTTGATCTCTTTCAAATTTTGACCAACAAGGATCTTAGTACTTCGAATCTAAAACATAAATATGTAACACTAATTGAACTTGCAACATTGTAACACTAAATAGTCTTCCTTTAATCCTCACATCAACTCTAATTGAACCTTCTCTCTCTCTCTCTCTCTCTCTCTCTCTCTCTCTCTCTCTCTCTCTCCTCTCTCAACCCTAAGCCTTATAACCATAATCAATAAACCTTTAACTTCTTCTCATTTCCCTTTCTCCATTTATAGTAAAATATATTTTATTTGTATATACTTACCTAAAGAGAAAATATTTATATGTATACACACCTCCTTGTATACATACATACCTAAAGAGAAGATTTTTAAGACCTTGAAAAAATGTATTATCTTGGTGTGTTTGTGTAACTACAATCCCTCTACATCACCCCTATCATCCTACCATATACTCTCTCTTTCCTCCAATATCCCTTTACCCTATTTATTGACCCCTCTCTCACACTCTCCCTTTCTTCCCCCTTTATTACTATCTCTATGATAATCCTACCACTTTATTTCCTTTCTCAAATAATTAAACCATCAATTTTGGTATAGAGCATACAGAAAGAGAGCCAGGTGGCGGGGTAAGTATTATGGGGGAGATAGAGAGGAATAGGGGGGAAGAAGATGCAAGACAAAAGAATAAAGAGGTATAGAAGAGAAAATAAGAGATGGATGAGAGAAAAAATTTGAGGGAGTGAGAGACCTATGAAACAAAAGATAGAGTGGAAGAGAGATGACATACCTAGAGGGGGATAGATAGGTGAGATAGGGTTTCAAGAAGGGAAATACATAGATAGATAGGGAAATAAATACAAGGAGATACCTAGATAAATTATACAAAAGAGAGAGGGGGAGATAGAGATAGAGGAAAGTGTCAACATATAGAATCATTTCAAATAATATTACATTTACATAGGCCTAATAGTATCATATTATTGCAATATCTGATGATATATACTTTTTGTATTGATAGGAATACCTAATTTAAATGGTCATCTAATGATTGAAACAAATGGTGGTTTGAATTAATAGAATTATTCAATATGTTTCTCATTCAATTTATATAAGATTTTCAAATCAAAAAATCCATGGGTTGTTCTTTGTACCTTGAATGCATTTATCATACTTTATGTCATTGCTTTCCCCTTATTTTCTCTTCTTCTTTTCATGTAGATTTGCAATGCAATAGTTGTTATATATCATAAATAACATGAATTTGTTATAGAATTCCCTAAATGTCATAAAAATAGATATCAAATAAGATCAAATAAAAAACTCATGCTTCACAAGGTGATTTTGCAACTAGAGAGGGGACAAATAGAGAGGCGATAAAAAAATTGTGGATACCACATTCATTGTCATTCCTACTTCTCATAAAAACATAATTATATATCTATATTTACAACAGATTTAATATAATAATAAGATATAATTTTAGTTACATCTCTCCCTCTGATCCCATATCTCTTTCACCCTCTATTTTCTTCATATATTTTCACTTATTTATCTCTACTTATTTTAGTTTTTTTTATCACTCCACTGTCTCTTACTTCCTCCTCTCTACATATTTATGCTTGTCTATACTATTTTTCATTATCTTTATCTCATCATTTACCACTTTAGAAAGATAATGATAGAAAACAATATACATCTCTCCCTTTCATTATCTTCATATTTATTATCTCCACTAATTAGGGTTTGCATATATTTTTTCACCCTCTCTCTCTCTCTCTTCATATATTTTCACTTATTTATCTCTACTTATTTTAGTTTGTTTATCACTCCACCATCTCTCACTTCCTCCTCTCTACATATTTATGTTTGTCTATACTATTTTTCATTATCTTTATCTCATCATCTACCACTTTAGGAAGATAATAAAAGACAATAATATACATCTATCCCTTCCCATATATATCTATCTCACTTTCATTCTCTTCATTTTTTATATATCTAGTTATTAGGGTTTATGACTAGAGAGAGAGAGAGAGAGAGAGAGAGAGATCAACACATGATAATACCCTCAACCTTATTTACCCAAAGAGATGTTTCATTAATAGTTTTTATCCAAAACCATGTTCCATTAATAGTTTATCATAAACAATAGACAAAGAGGGAGATCTAGATGAGGAAAGATAGGGTGACATATATGGAGTAGGCCAATGAGAGGTGGATATAGATATATGATTAGGGAGGTGGATATATAATACCAAAATATATTAATGTAATGCATATAGGTGAATCACATGTTTTAATCTTGCATATTATAATGCAAAGAAAATAAAACCATAACACATAACACCAATACTTTGTTCTAGAGGAAAACCAAAGGAAGGAGTGAATGAAATGTCCTTTTGATCCACTCCTTTTTTCTTATTTGACTGACTAGAGCCCCCAAAGGCATCTATATCAACCTCTACCTCTGTAGGTAGGACACTTTTACTTACAACTACAACTCATCACCCTACATTGTGATTTGTGCAGGATCTTGGGAGTATTGTTTTGATCTAGTTGATCCTAGAAATGGTGGGGATAGAGAAGGTGGTGGGAACTTAGACCAATAGACAATGTGGAATGATTCCTTCCTCCCCACCACCCACTACCATAGGGGCCCTCCCTTGTCCCCCTTTAGAGGGGCCCCTAACTGAAGGAAAATAAGTTTTAGAGAGGCCAATGAGTGGTGGATATAGATATATGATTAAGGAGGTGGATATTTAATACCAAAATATATAAATGTAATGCATATAAGAGAATCACATGTTTTAATCTTGCATAGAATAATGCAAAGAAAATAAAACCATAACACATAACACCAGTACTTTGTTCTCAAGGAAAATTGTGCTAAGGGGAAAACCCTAGTAGGGATAAAATGCTCTCTCTCTCTCTCTCTCTCTCTCTCTCTCTCTCTCTCTCTCTCTCTCTCTCTCTCTCTCTCTCTCTCTCTCTCTCTCTCTCTCGCTCTCTCTCTCTCTCTCTCCTATTTTATCTTTAATTTCTTTCTCTATCACTAAATAGTTCTCTCCCCATATTTTTGTCTATATCTACTTAGATGAGAATTTTTAGCATTACATCTCTACCAATTAAAATATGTACATATTAAAATTATTTAGACCTATCTTCCTCTCCATAAGCTATCTTTCTCTCTCCTCCATCATCCTACCATACTCTCTCTCTTTCCTCCAAGATCTTGTTTCCCTCTTTATTTATCCATTTCTCACTCTCTCCCTCTCTTCCCCCTCATTCATTCTTTCATTGACCTCCCTATCACTTTACTTTCTCTCCCAACCAAATACACCATCAATATTGCTAGAGAGATATAGAGGAATACAAGATAAGTAAACCTTGAATGAAAAGGAGGAAGAAGATTAGAGAAAAAAGAAAATAAGAAAAATGTATATCTAAGATTCTATGGAGAGGTCAACATGTAGAGAGTGAGAGACCTAGGAAGAGACAAGATAGAGGTTTAACTATGTTTAGGTTTATGATTTAGTTTTGTAAAATGCAAGGTTCAATATTCAATTAGGTTTATGGTTTATTTTTTATTTGTTTGAGGTCATGATAAATTTAATTTATTATTACGATTAATTTTGGTTCAGGTTTTAATTAGGTTTATATTTATCTCTATGGGAGAGAGAGAGAGAGAGAGAGAGAGAGAGAGAGAGAGAGAGAGAGAGAGAGAGAGAGAGAGAGAGAGAGAGGAGAGAGAGAGAGAGAGAGAGAGAGAGAGAGAGAGAGAGAGAGAGAGAGGAGAGAGAGAGAGAGAGAGAGAGAGAGAGAGAGAGAGAGAGAGTTAATCTTGGTTTTCCATGGCTCTAATCCATGCAAGTTTTAGTTTATCCCATTCACAAATGTCTAAAGATTTTGTTGGCTATTTTCCCCATTCAGACCATTAAAAAAAATCAATATGGTAAGTTTCTAATGGGCCAAAATATGTCATAGTGGGTTAACACATAATGTTATCTGTGACTAATCTTTATGTCATCTCCTCTCACTATTTTGCAGAGGGTCAATTTGGTCACCCACAAAATGGAAAACCTTTTTTAATTTTGTTGGGTTCCTTTTTTTTCTCTTAAAGAAATAGAAAAACTAGTTAGACTCTTCTACATGGAAAGTTTAGCATTGCACGTCATCCCATCTGGTAGTTTTCTTTGCTAATTGTGTAACTAGCTCCAATTAGTAGAAGAAATTGAGCGATGGGATAACATGCAAGGTTAACCCTACCACATAGAAGAGGCTAACTAGTGTCTCCATTTTGTAGACTACTAAATTGACCTCCTACAAAATAAAGAAATGAGGATAACATGTAGGTTATCTGCCAAAAATTTGATCCATTAACCCATTGTGATAGATTTTAGCCCATTCAAAAATTATCAAATCAATCTTCTATGATGTGCTGAATGGGGAAAAAATAATCAAAAGGTACTTTTCCAATATTATTAAATCTTTAAGATTGATGAGCTTTTTAAATTTCTCTTTTTGAAATTTTTGTATAACTACCTCCAATCAATAGGAGTAGCTGTAGGATGAGATAACACACAATATTAACCCTTCCATGTGGAAGAGCCTAATTAGTTTCACCATTTTTCCAGGGGAAAAGAGGCAACCCAAAATAATAGTGAAAGTTTTCAAAATTTTACTTGATGCCAAATTGACCTCCTTCAAAATAGAAAAAAAGAGGATAAAATGAAGGTTAGCTACCACAAATTTGATTCTTTAACCCACTATAACAGGTTTCAGCCCATAAAAAAATTCTCAAATTGATTATCTATGATGTTCTAAATGGGGGAAAAACTAGCCAACATGTACTTTTCCTAGTGTCACCCAATCTTTAAGATCGATGATCTTTCTAAATTTCTCTTTCAAAGTTGTAATTTTTGTGTAACTACATCCAATCACTAGGAGTAACTAAGTAATGGGATAACACACAATGTTAAAACTACCACATGGAAGAGCCTAACTAGTCTCACCATTTTGCTAGGGGAAAAAAGAGAACCTAGTGAAATAGCAAAAGGTTTCAACATTTTGTAGGCTACTAGTTTGACCTCTCGTAAAATAAAGAAATAGGTATAACATGAAGGTTAACTATTCAAAATTGGATGTGTTAACCCACATTGGCAGATTTCAACCATTAAAAAAAAATCTCAGATCGATTATCTATGATGTGCTAAATGGGGGAAAAATAGCCAATAGGTAATTTGCCTAGTTTCACTCAATCCATTGTACAATATCCCATGGTTGCAAGTTGTCCCAACACACTATTTTATAAACCATTTTCTAGATTTACTATGAACACACCGTGTTGTGGACTGTTGTGTATATTTATTACCAATGTAGTGCCATGTCTCAACCTAGTCCCATGTCTCTTCATCTTTATTGTCTCTCCTTTTGGAGAAAAAGGGAAAGGATTTGAGGATTAGGGATTATTTTTACATGGTTCAATATTTAGGGCATATGGTTTAGGGAGAGAGAGAGGGGGACAAGGAGAAAGTATTTAGAGTTTAATGCTCTTGTTTAAAGGATTTAGATTTTTAGGATTTAGGAACTAATATATGGTTTACACCTTATGGTTATAGGATTTAGCATTTTGGGATTAGGATTTAAGGTTCATGATTTAGGGTTTAGGGGAGAGAGATAATAAGGAGAGTGGAGAAGAGATAGATAAAGAGTGGGAGAGGAATGAGACTGAGAGAGGGAAGAGAGATTATGAAAGGGAGGAAAGAAGGGATATAAGGAAAGAGAAAGAGGGGGGAAAAAAGAGGAGGAAAGAAATATAGAAAGGGGGAAAGTAACAACAAAGGGAGATAGGAGAGAAAGAAGAGAGTAAGAGAGGGGAAAGAGAGAGATAGGAAAGTGGACAAAAGTGCTCAAAATTTTAGCAAGTAGAAAAAAATATTCCAATCAATGTTATTGTATCTTATACACACAATTCTTGACCACCCTTATATTTGAATGTATCTAATATAAATGTGGTGCTCACAGACACCTTCAAGATGTGTTGTAAATTGATGAAAATATTAAAATTGATTAATTTTGGATCAAACCCCTTGGTTGAGGTGTAGAATATGTAAGCTATTTGAAACAAGAGTGAAAAATTCCTATATGTTGATTATGCAATATATGCCAATGATGATACAAAGCTACTTTAGGTACTTGACGATCTTGCAAGACAATATTTGGAGTGACATTTCCACTAAGTTATTTGTGATTATTAATTGTTTTATGCTTCTTTTTTGATAGGTAATTACTTTATGCTTCTTATTAATTATAATATTCTAATATAGTATACGCTCAAATTATTTTAACCTGTAACTTGATAGATAAAACCAATTTCGTAATTTTTTTTAGGACGATACAAATGCAAATTAAAAAATATAGGTTCACAAGTAATGTGAACAAATATATTTGTAGGATAGGACCACATATTTTGCAAATCCAAAAGATAGAAAATCCAAATATCTTAATCCATTCCTATTATATTACAAAGATAGTGGCATTTGAGCTCAAAAATATTATATTATAGTTATTGTGTTCTTAAAATGGATAATCTAGGTGTTAGATCATTTTAAAGGCTCCCATCTATGACATAGAACAACACTTTTATCGAGTTCAGGAAATAAAAAAATCTATAGGATTTATATAATTCTAATTCTATTAGTAGAATAATGTTTAAGATAAAAAAATATTATTTTTAATCACCTTTTTTTAAAAGCATGAAAATTTAAGTATTAAGGTAATATATTTAAAACAAACCAAAAAGAAATGTGCAAAGAAAATATTATTAGCATGAATGTTGAGTGTATTTCAATAGGGAGATTGTTAGCATGATTGGGAGAGATGATTGAGTGGTTGGAACTTGGATTTATTTCTTATGTGTTGCATTCATGACTTGTTTTATCGTTGATGTCAACATAAATGTATTTAGGTTTATGTTAGACAATGTTGCAACATATCGTAGAGGCAGGTTTAATCAACAAGGATAGAGTAGGAAGAATTATGTTATGTGGGCTTATAGTCATGATTGTAGATGTTTGTAGGTGACATATCTATGTTAACAAAAATAAATTTGAAGGATTGTCTTATCTACCGTTGGATATGTAAGGATTGACTATAGACTAGTTTGCAGGAAACAATTTATTATTAAATTAATTGTATCTGTTGAGTGAGATGGAATTCAGTTGAGCGAGCTTGGATAGTTATTGAAGAAATGCTCATGATGATGCATTCAATGTATCTGATTCTAGAGATTATTCTAGAAAGGTCATTGAAGGACAACATGTGATTTATTTAGTGTCAACTGACTTTTTGATTGTATTCTTTTGGGATGTGCAAATGTAATACACCGCATATTATAATATCTTAATGGGTTCCTATATTATTCATTGTGCATTAATGGGCCTCATGACCAACTCAATTAGTTATTAGGAAAAGGTATAAATGAAAGGATGTTTCTTTGGTTGTAAGTATATAGTTTTTCAATTAATGTATTGATACTAAGAATGTAAACTTGATTAGAGTAGAACAAAATATGATGTTATGATTAGATTAGTAACTTCAAAGGAATTGTACTATAAAGAAATTTTTTGTATTGTACACACTTCTATATGTTATCCTAAGAGATCTATTTGTGTAATAGTTTTGAAGAAATTTAGACAATGATTTTAGTTGACTTCTTATCATCTCCTAATAGGGTTGGGACATCTCCTAACATGGGTGTAATCTTTTAGTAGAGATTCAAAGCCTCCTAATAGGGACTCGTTGTTGATTTATGGATTAGTAAACTAGATACTAAAAAGGGGGGGGGGGGGGGAGGGGGGGTGGGGGGGGGGCGTGAATCAAGATCTATAACACTTTATACATTCTCTCTAATTTGTCCACATCTAATGAAAACTTACGCTTGTAATACCATAAATGTAACCTTGTTGTAACATGTAAATCAATTCAATCACATGCATGAAAGTAATAACACATAACACAATATTTGTTACCTAGAAACCCTCCAAGGTGAACGTAAAAATGGAGTGGGGATGACACCCAAAAATCTTCACTACCACAATAATAAAGTTAATCAGTTAAGGTTACAATGTTTGACCATAATATATGATCTACCCTATGAGGATTCTATCTTGTTAAATACTTAAGAAACTATTAGGTTTCACCTGGTTAAATGATTTTACAAGGACTCTGCTAGGAGATTTACAAAGATATGTTAAGACCACTTTGTTAAGAGATTTACCTTGATTCAAGTCTACTAAAATTGACTCAGTACCTAACTCTTAGTTTTCTCTGCAAGCTGATTTCAACTCTTCTCCCTACTAACTGATACTCTTGTCTTTCCCTTCCACTTTCCCTACTTATGAATAAGTCACATATTCTATTAGATGATAACAAAACCCTTAAATTTCTTATGATCTCCTTCTTTGTTCTTCACATGCATGCATACAACCACTTTCTCAGCTCTCACGTTCTCTCAATCTAGGTTAAGGTCATCAGTTTATTAAGATTCCAAGAAGAGTCTTCTAGATGTTTCCATGTTTTTCCTCTTCATCCTAATCGTTGAACATGCACATGGGGATATGTGATCCACGCCATGTAAATGTTCTGTAATAACCTCAAGAAGTGTTAAATGTTCTATGACAACCTCTTCAAAACTTAAATATATCTTCCAAGTTGGCTCGATAATTGTTTTGCCTAAACTTTGTTCCCTTCTTGAATTTTATATATCTTTTGTATTTCTCGGCCTCTATTATTTACCGGTGCTTGACATTGTTGTTGCTTGACCT
The DNA here is from genome assembly GCA_028749045.1 of Cupressus sempervirens. Lineage (NCBI taxonomy): Eukaryota > Viridiplantae > Streptophyta > Pinopsida > Cupressales > Cupressaceae > Cupressus > Cupressus sempervirens. The sequence continues at coordinate 432,759,987 of CM053788.1, forward strand.
TTATTAACTTCCTAATGCTCAACATAAACTGTGTTCAAAACATACTATACCACTTGGTACTTATATACTTGGAACTATACTCGGTCGCTACTAACTTTCTTGATCATTGAATGACCTTGGTTGATATACCATACTTTATTCAACTTATGTACAATTTCTCAGTACATACTAGCTTATGTACATGACTCGGCCTATGCAGAGTAGCTTGGTCACAATGATGATTGTCTGACTCTACCTTGTAAATGACTAAGAGATTGACACTAATAGATAATAGAGATTAGAGATACCAACAATCTCCCCTTTTGACATTAGTGGAAAAAAAACTTTGTCATATTTACACTTTTTTATATCAATACAAAATGAATGAGCTTTCCCAAAATGAGCTCTCCCCCTAAGTATTATGACTTGTGAAAAATAAATACAAAAATTCATTACAACCTTTATTTATTACCTATACATGATGCCCCTTCTATATAATCTTCTCCCAAAATAATTTTCCCCCTTGTTTTTGAACATGTGATGTCACTACTGCTGGGGTTGAAAAAGTTGAATTAATCCATATGTTTTAATCAATTTCTTGTGAAATTTGGTAATCATAGCCAATGCATGATTCCATGTGGTCTTTGTTGCCTTCGAAATTTGATTTCATAATTGTAATCTTGTAGCTAAATCAATCAAACTCTTAACCACTAATAAGTTATGATCTTTTGTAATAAGATCCTGGGTTGTTTTAAATTCTCTCTGCATTACCTCCAAATGATGTATCAACATTTCTTGAATTGAGATCAACTTGGATGTCATGGTGTTGTCAACTACCTGAGGCTTAGCTATTGTTCTTTGAGAATTCGGTAGAATATTGTAGTGATCTATGTTCGATTATGCTAACTATGAGATAATAGTGTTGGTTGCCTTCATCTCAACTTGAGTCTTATCTACCTGTGCCTAAATATCATCTATCAATCTTGGCACATCTGACAAAATCATGTACACTTGTTGTGCCCTCTATACAATATCCATCATTACCTGTATTTTTTCTTATAATATCACCTTCTACTATGCTATAGTTATGAAAAATTTATCCATAACCTTGGTCTCAACTCTTCTTGCTAACCAATCCATCAACTTATCATTGGGTTCAAAAAAAATTGTACTAACTTGATCAATGATATGTACAAGTTGATCAATAATAGATGTCTCTTCATCTACATTTTGTATATCAAAAGCTTTAAAAAAATATATGTTTTACATTTTGCAATGTTTGTTGTTGCTTTATCTCTCTCCTAAGATCTTCTTGTTTGTTTTTCTTTATCAAAATTCCTTGTAGCAAGAAGTTTTTCTGAAAAGTGAGATTTGCCAAGTCAAATTGTGACATCTCAATATGTTCATCTAGATGAACTTTAATGTTTTGTGACATGTCCTTTATTTCACTTCTCTTCCTTTTTAATGAAGAAGTGTTGTTTCTTGACAATGCCTTAGGAGTTGGTGAAGGAGTATCACCACTCAGTCTTACTTGTGCATATGTGCTCGAGACAACAATAGTAGTACTTGGTTCAACCTTATTTGATTTTATGTTTACCTCAATTTGAGGTGTTGAAATAATATTTTCATTTTTATCATCTTCTTTATCTTCACCATCTTCTTCTTCATTTGTGATCCTTGACTACTCGACTTCTAGAGTATCACGGGTGTCAACATGTATAGGAGATATGTTGTCTTGTGGACTTGACACACCTAAGCTTTCTCCACTATTGTGTTGATCATCAATATTCATAGTTTCTCCCTTCTTTGTTGTTAGCCCAAAAATGATTTTCCACAATAATTCACTCTAATGTCGTACAAATTCCTCTTTATTTTGTAAAGTCAAGAACATTGTCTATTTAGAAACAAATTTGATCCTATATTGTTTCATAAATTTATCCTTGTTCTTGAGAAAAATCAGGCATAACTTTGACTAATGTGTCAGTTCTTATTTGGTTTTTTGTTACTTCAGCCTACTTCCATTTTCTCTCTAATCTATCATATAGATCCTTGGGTATCTTTTTCTTTATTTCACTAGGTGTTAGCCTTTGATTTGCAATCATTTATACCATAGCTTTCTCCACTTTAATTTTATCATTATTGTCTAATGTATCATATTTCACATGTTTGGAACTAGTTAAACCTATAGATCTTCTTATGGTGTCACATACCTCTTCAATATGTTTGATCTATCTCATAGGTGGTCCTCTGACCAATCTCCTCCTCTTGGTTCAAGGTTTACTTGACTTAGTAGCCTATGCTGCTTTTAGCTTTATAGACTACTTGACAATAGCAAGTGCCCTAGTCCTTGGCTTAATTGGTGGTGGAGGTGTTTCTACCCTCTTCTTCTATGACCTTTGAGCTTGCTTGCTCGGTGGTATAGCAAAAAATAGGGCTTTACCCTTTCCTAGGGTGCCTAATTTAGATTCTAGGTCTTCAATCATCTTCTTCCTTTTCTTTTCTTTAGAAGCTATCTTGATACTTACTATAATCCTTTCCTTTTCTTCTTCATATCTTCCAAATGGTTCTACCTCAACATCTATTTATTTCTTTAATAATGCATCAATGTTTGTACTCACATCATCACTTTCTATTTCATACCCAAAACTCTATAGCCATGCCTTCCTTGGCTTTACTGCTTGCACAAATGTGCTATTTGTATGAACAAGAAAATAAATGTCACTATAATATTTTGTGACCAATTCCTTTAGAATTCTCATTCTTCTTTTCATTCTCAACTTGAATTCATCAAAATATGTATTCATTGAATTATCAAAATTGTCTCTGAATTGAGTAATAAACTCATTAATTTGCATTATTATTGGTTTGTCTTGTTCCCATACAAAATTTCCTATTCCAAGAAAATACTTTTGAATATAAAAGAATGTACTAATAATTAGGGAAACGAGCTTACACATTGAATTCTTTACCTTTCTTATTGATGATAGGTTTTCTGCCAGTTGCATCATTTGTAGCTTGGAAAGATCATACTCATGATCTTTCATCACAATCTTCCATGCTTGGTCCACAACTATAATCGGCACACTACTTAATCTTCTAGATTGATAAAATTTGTGAGAAATGACTCTCACTAAAAAATTCTATAAGTGGAGCATGAATGCTTGTAATGAACAAACCACATCCATTCTACTTGGCTCTTATATTAACCTCAACTTCTCCTCAGCTTAAGCATCACATGGTCTTGTTCCTATCTAGGTTTGAATAGCCAATAACCCTATGCATCATTACCTTCATGATTTCTACTACTACATCCTATATCTAGTACTTCATATCATGAATTCTGCTTAAGATGACTTTGATCCATTCTATTCTAAAATTTCTTGGGAATTCTAGGGCTTGAGTTAACCATTTCCTTTCAACAATTTTGAATTCATCCTTCAAGGTTCCTTCATCACACAACTTCTCATAAACTTCTCTAATTTTATAGTCTCCAAATTATTTGACTTTACACATGTAGCAACTTCTGGCCTCGTGAATCGTGATGACTTTAGGTGGTATCAAGGATAACACACCCATTGAGTCTCCTTTAACAACAATTTCTAGAATAGCATGAAATTTAGTCACTCATCACCAATTGAGTCTTACTAACATTTTGGCTCATTTTAGTAGTCGGTGAAGTTGCCATGATTGTAACTAGGGTTTGATGTATTTCCTTCTCTAGATGCTCGACACTCATTCATTCTCCCATTCAATTTTTTTGATCAAATCACTTCTTGAGATCTCTGAAAGTTGTTTGAATTTTCTTTGACACTTGATCACTTAATTACTCTAAGCTCTTCAAAAATTTGTATTTAGTATATAAAATAATGCATTTGAAAATTTTTAAATACTTTTCCTTCTAATCAATTAGGTTTTCCATAAATGCTTATGTACTTCATTGAGTGGAAGCTAGCTAGCATAGCAACTCAGTCTCTTCCATATCCTTTAGTCTCTATTATAGTGCTTGGTCTATGTTGCAACACTCGGCCAACACAGACAAAATATTGATACTCGAAAACCTTTTAAAAACTTTGTTCTGTGGCATCTTAAATATGCATATATGAAATTTTGGCACACATTTATGTAAGAAACTGATGTATGATGTATCATTTAGGTATTCAGTTCCATAACTCTATTTCTTAGGTGGAGATGATATGATCACCTCTCCATTAGATTGGGTGACCTTAGTTCCATTAACTCCATTATTTCCATCTTTTGGTTTCTTTTTCCATTTCTAGTTCATTTCATTCTCACTCTCTCAATATCTACTTTTTCTTTTCCTTTATCCTTTTTCTGATTGTGTGAATGTGCTTGAGTTCTACAATTCTTGCTTTGATGTCCAAAAATTTTACATTAGGAACATGCATAATTCTTCTTTCTCTGATTTTTCCAATAGATTTTTGTCTCTGATCTACATTCAAATTCTTTATGCCCATATTTATGAATGTTGTAATAGTACCCTTAAAATCTAGGTGTAGTAGGTGCATTCCACAATCTTGACCTACACTAGTGTATTTGATGTCCTTGGTTCTTACAGTAAAAATAGTAACTAGTAAACTTAGGTTTAGAGTTTTTTATGCCATGTTTGCTTCAACAAATATTTGTAGTATAACCAATTTTTCCATAGTGATAACAAGTTGGTTTTTCTTTTGGTTTGGTATTTCTCATTTCTTCATTCCTACATGATTCTAATTTCTTAGTGCATGAATGTCCTGATCCATTAGAACAACTTGATGAATTCATAAGTTCTTCAAAATATTTTATTTCTTGCTTTGGTTTATTGAATTACTCCATAAATTCCTTCTCATTTTTTAGTTCATTCTCCAGTATCTCATTGTGAGATTTTAGTTTGGTAATATCCATATCTTTGTGATTTAGTACTTGATTTATGGTCATTAGTTGATTCATCAAATCCATTTGTGTTTTTGTGAGCTTCTACACATTTGATAAACTTTCTTCTACTCTGGTGGCCATTACCCTCTTGTCATCTTCTATCATTATTTTGTCTTATTCAACTTTCTTTCTTTGTTTAGTCACCTCACATAGTTGTAGGGCCCATTTACCGTTGCACCAAAAGCCATGACTAATAGTGAACATGGAACACCATATAATTAACCACCTGTGGGTAGGGGAGCGTGTCGCATCACCCAACAATCTCCCCCTCGACACGCATACTAGGTGCTTATGTGGGTCAGGAAGGCACCGGAGAGATTTGAACCCATGACCAGGCCAAAACCAAGGCTCTGATACCAATTGTAGGGCCCATTTACTGTTGCACCAAAAGCCATGACTAATAGTGAACATGGAACACCATATAATTAACCACCTGTGGGCAGGGGAGCGCATTGCATCACCCAACAATAGTCTCATTGATTGGATTTCATGTTCCCTCTTCAATGCTCTTATCTCTTCCTTGAGGAGTTTTTTCTTTTCTAGTGGTTCAAAAGATGCTTTTTCATTAAGATTGATTGGGTCAAATAATCCTTCAGTTTCAACTTTTTCATAAGAAAATTGCTTTATCTATATGGAAATTTCTTTTCACCCTTTTAGGGAATCCTTGAGATCTTTTCTTGCCTATTCTAACTTTTGCAATGTGAGTTGAATGATGATCTCCTAATTTTCAATAGTCTTATCCAATTTGAAAGCCTCCATCTTCCAAGAACTAATCTCTAAGATTTTAAGATTCTTTTATAGAACCAGTGCTCTGATACCAATTTTTGATTTATGGAGGAGTAAACTAGACACTGAGAGTGGGGGAGGGGAGGGGGGGTGAATCAGGATCTATAATACTTTATACATTTTCTATAATCTATCCACATCTAATGACAACTTACACATGTAATACCATAAATGTAAACTTTTTGTAAGATGTAAATCAATTCAATCACATACATGAACGTAATAACACATAACATAATATTTATTACCCATAAACCCTCCAAGATGAAGGTAAAACTAGAGTGGGGATGACATCCATAAATCTTCACCACAACAATTCACTCACCAAGTGGATCCCCTTGGATGAGTGAATAGAAAATACAATCAAGATAAGAGCTATAAACTTGAACTGTGCATTCTATTTATTCATGGAGAAAGATTACACTTGATTGAAAAATAGTATCACAATAGTTTTGTTATGAAAATCAACTCATTTGACTCCTTCTGTAATGCCCCGCCCAGAGATCCTTGGAACAAGGATGAAATACAAGCCAAGATAAAAAAAAATTTAAACAAGTGTAAGTGCACAAGAGAATACTATACATGGAACACAAAGATCACAATAGAAGACTTAACTACCATCCCAGCAACCAATATATCTCTTGATGCCACTACCTGAATTGACACAACAGTACAAGAATGAAAACCTAAAATGGACAACCTACACTAAGAATATCAAAACTACCTGACCAAGGTAATTTAAGGCAACTCAAAGGGTACTAGAAAATTTAAAAAACACACCCCAAAGATTGAGGGAGACACCCCTATTTTTCATGCAAGAACTTCCTCTGCCAGAATTTTGTGTGAAGAAGTGCATCGTGTCATGCAAAGAAGTACCTTCTCGCGTGAAGATGTGCACAACAGTGCGAGCATATGTTTGGCCATACAACCAAAACACTCCAAACTGGTGTAGGGTTTCACATGAGGAATTACCTAGCCACATGAAAAAACCCACTACACCACGCAAAGACTTGCATCCTTGCATAAGAAAGTGCAATCTCATGCATGATCCCAAATCAACATGCAAGAACAAAAAGCAAGAAAAAACTAAGAAATCTAAGAATGAAGTTCCTCCACACTAGGGAGTTCCAAATCCACATTTCAAGGCAAGAACACTCAAACCATAATTGAAAGATGAAAAGCTGGAAATAACATCTAACCATCTAATCATACATCGAAGGAAAAGAACATAAAGGAAACATCTCAGAGTACTGAAAGCAACATCGCAATGAGCAGCACAAACAACTAAGTATGTGATTCCTCCCAACTATCAATAGCATCATAAGACCATCATGGTCCCTAGCCATAACCCATGCATAACATCCCAAGCCATCGATCAGTTAATCGATACTATCATAATAGGGATGTCACTACTAAAACATGCTACAACAAGCATAAGGAAATCAAACATGCTAGTATTAAAGCATAAGATAATCCTACAAAGTAGATAACATCACCTATCACATGCTAATCATCAAAGTAAGGAAATGCATCAATAAATAACATCATATAAACATGATATACAAGCATTCCAATCAAAGCATGAATCACAAGAAAGCATACTCTGGAACCCGAAGTACCAAGTGAAAACATCCAACAATGGTCATGCTAGAACAAATAGACCATCTCTATACACAAGTCCCTAGCAGTGGTATATGTAGATACACCTCCCAACCACATGGCACCCATAGGTCCACACTTGTCATGCTGATGGAGATAATGATCCAACCACAAACACACACAAAGAAAACATCCATGGCTAACACACACACTAGACAATATGATGACTGAAACCAAGACATAAAAAATTCATAACTATAGGTCCTAGTTAGATACTAATTGGGCTACTAAGTAGGGGCTAACATCATGGAGAATCACTTGGCATTGATAAGCCCAAGCTCAAATCGACATTGTGTCCTCAAACTTAATTGGGTGCTCACACATTTTATTATCTTAAGTTTTATTACCACCCAGTGTTTTATTTAGTTATCACTTATATAAAGCTTCCTCTATCAACCTTTGGTATCATGATCATCGAGCTGCGAGATAGAAGCCCCCTCCATATGCTACCGTACCCTACCCATACTCATCCAATGATGAGTGCCTGTGGGCATGCAAATTCCCAACCCAACCCTAATGATCATAAGTTTTAGAAGTATCACAAAAGATTAGGACTCACAAGTCACCCAAAAATTGTATGTGCATGTACTCATGTATGGCACACCACCATCATGAAGATCACAACACAAGGATTGGATGAGAACACAAAGCAAAAAGTCACTCAATCAAAAATAGAATCAATAGGACGTATGCAACACACATCCCAATACAACATAAAAGTGCAATAAAAATTTGACTAACATCCAAACAGATTGTCCAAGCCTGCAACCAAACTCATGCCAAGAAAATCCAATAAAATTGGGTGACACACAAAATGAGATAAAAATCCCAAAACTGAAAAATTTTCAAAATTAAAACCCATTTGACCTTTGGGTAGAAAGCCCACAAAAATCCAATAATAAATGAGTTCAGACATCATATGCAAAAATGGCTAGCATAATGACTGAAAACCCCAAACTCCCATCCCAAAAGTAGGGAAAACATTCGTACCTGACCAACTAGGCAGAACCAACAAATAGAAACAAAGGGGAACACTAGTTCTCAGCCTCCTAACATATTGCTACAAGAAACAAAGCAAAAACAACAAAATAGGAAGGCCCTACTTGATAGCAAAAGGGGCAGAAACTGAAAGCCATAGAATAAAATAAATATCTTGCCAAAACTATTCCCATGCTCATAGCTCCTAGAATGAATAAAATTTGAATCCTTTGAAAGAGGATTCTCAAAAAGCTCTCAAATTTTCTATTCCAAAAAGTGAGAAGTAAATAATAAAATCATTTTTTCAATACTTATTCACTTTTCGAGTGAATAGTCGATTAGGGAAAATAGCCAACTAGATTAGCTAGACTCCAAATCAACCCAAATAAAAATAGGTTATTCTCCATAACAAGAATTCACCTAGGGAAAAGCTGCCAGAAATTATATTCAAAAAATCTTAAAATCCAAAAATCCAAAATCACAGAAAATCACTTAACACTTTCATGACAGAGTGAACCTCTAAATGCATAGATACACTCACTAGTCTAATCACATAAAACAGATGAGTTCAGATTTACTAATCACCAAAAGGTTTTAATTTAAACAATTAAAATAAGGATACATCGGCCATACAGGGACAACATTGGTAAAATATGAATAGTTGAACACTAATTCCATGTGCCACTGCCAGGGTTATAAATCTTGTACACTAAAACACACGATCAAGTGCAATTGCATAATAATATCATAGCCGAAGAAAAATACATTAAATAACTAATTAATCCATTTACATCACTCATGTTTGCATAAAGCACAAAGAAAAAGAATGAAGTAAATAACCATACCATAAAATCCATCTCATAACATAATCAGAAAATATGTCCAATAAACCATATAACCAGATATCATCATAGATCTACTATCATCTCAAAATGGCATCAATGTGCAATTATGATAAACTAAATAGTGTAGTAGTAAAGCATCTTTGGTAATAAATCAAAGTATAACATCCAACCCTTAGGTCATCTCAAAGTAAAAATAACAATACGAGTAACAAGTATCTCTCAAATCAAAATAAATAAGGTATAGACTGCAAACATGAGAGGCACTAAATCCTCCCCCACTAGCACAAGCTTACTCTTGGAAGCTAGGAAAAAGATAGGGGTACAATCCCTTTAGTCATGTAGTATCCTCCCAAGTCGCAGAGGTCTCATCACTCAAGTCCCATTGGACCCTTACCTACTCTATGTCTCAACCTTGTAAGGTCAGCCTCTACTACTATAGGATATGAATGGGCTCCAAAGTAAGCTATCCATCCACTACCTGCAAAGCATCCCAATCAAGAACATGGGTCACATCCAGAATATACTGCCTCAAAATAGAAACATGACAAACATCATGGATGCATGATAAGCTAGGTGGCAATGCTAGTCAATAAGAAATAGGATCAATCCACTCAAATATCTCAAAAGGTCTAAAAAAATGTGGTGCCAACTTAGAGCTTTTCCCATAATGGATGGGGCTCTTCCTCGGATGCACTCGTAAAAACAACTTATCACCAACAAAAAAGTGATGATCCAACCTATGGGCATTAACATACTTCTTATGCTTGTCCTGAGCAATAACCAAATTCTCTCTAATATGAACAAACTTCTACTCCATATCCTAAAGCATCGCTAGATTGAAAAGAACTCAGTCCTCTAAGTGATCCCAACTCAAAGGAGTATGATATGGTCTACCATACAAGGATCAAAAAGGTGACATGCCAAGAGAACTATGATACCCATTGTTATATACAAACTCAACAAGGTACAAATAGTCCTCACACTTCACATGCCTATCCATAACATACATGCAAAGCATATCCTCTAGAACCTAATTCACTCTCTCAGTCTAACGATCGGTCTCTGGGTGATAAGCTAAACTGAAATTGAGCTGTGCACCCAAAGCATGTTGGAGAGACATCCAAAATTCAAAATTAAACAATGGATCTCTATCCAAAATAATCTAACAAGGAATCCCATGAAAATGAACAATATCCTCCAAGAAAACATTCACTACAAAAGAAGTTGTATAGGATGCTCTCATAGCTGAAAAATGTGCTACCTTGGACAACTTGTCCACTATCACCATAATACAATCATGTCTCCATGATGACATAGGCAACCCTATGATAAATTTAATGGATATCATATCCCACTTCCACTCTGGAATGGTATGTGGCTACAAAAGACCCGTCAGATGTTGATGCTCTGCCTTCACTCATTAGCACTCAAGACATCTAGCAACAAAATCAAAAATATTGTGTCTCATCCTTGCCCATAAGTATAACTGTTTGAGATCAACATGTATCTTCTTAACTCTAGGATGTGAGGAATATGGTGCACGATGCACTTTTTACAAAACCAAGGTATGAAGATCATCTAACATAGGTACATAAATATGACCCATGTGTTGTAGTAGTCCATTAGACTCCAGAACATAACTAGAAAATTTCCCCTCAAGGGTATGTCCAAAATCGATCTTTGCCCTCACCTCCTAATACTAAGTGTCACTAGGAAAAGCCTCCAAGATAAAGCCTCGCAAATCCACTCCCAATGACATCACTGATACCTCATGTTACCTCCTACTCAAGGCATCCATGATGACATTCTCCTTCCCTTTAATGTAATGCACATCAAAGTCTTACTCGCACAAGAACTCCATCCAAAAACATTGTCGTGCATTCAGGTTTGGCTAAGTAAAGATATACTACAAGCTCCTATGATCGCTATACAACTCAAACCTATGTCCCAAAAGAAAATGATTCCAACAAACAGGGGCATGCACTACGGCTGCAAGTTCCAAATCATAAGTGGGGTAGTTAATCTCATGGTCCTTGAGTTTTCTAGACTTGTATGCAATCACTCAACCATCTTGCATCAACACCACACCCACACCTTCCAACAAAGCATCTATGCAAACCATGAAATCACCTATAGGATTAGGCATTGCAAGGACTGGTGCACTAGTAAAACACTCCTTAAGAGAATTAAATGTTGTCTCACACTAGTCTAACCAAACATACCTCTTCCCTTTCCTCTAAAGAGAAGTGATGGGATGAGCTACTCATGAGAAATCCTTCACAAAGTGACAATAGTAACCCACCAATCCCATGAAACTATGAACTTTTGAGACATTAGTGGGTACCATCCAATCCATGATAGAATTAATCTTCTCCAAATCCACTGCAATTCTATCACCTGTAATGATGTATCCCAAATACTTCACCTCTGACTGGGAAAACCCACATTTACTCAAGTTACCATACAACTAATGGTCCCTCAAGCACTACAATACCTGACATAAATGGACTTCATGCTCCTCCATAGTCTTTGAATAGATCAATATGTCATCCAAGAATACAATGACACACTGATCAAGGTAAGTGTAAAATACACCATTCATCAAGCTCATAAATACTGACGATGCTTTGGTTAATCTAAAGGGTACAACCGTGAACTCATAATACCCATACCATGTCCAAAAAGTTGTTCAATGAATATCAACCTCTTGGATATGAAGCTGATGGTATCCCAACTTAAGATCAATCTTTGAGAACACTCATGCTCCCTTCATTTGATCAAACAAGTCATCTATCCTCAACAAAAGATAATGGTTCTTCACCATCACCTTGTTCAACTATAGATAGTCAATGCACAAATGCAAAGAACCATCCTTCTTCTTTACAAAGATGACTAGTGCACCCCATGGGGACACACTAGGAAAAATATGGCCCTTGGACAATAATTCTTCCAATTATAATCTTAGCTCACTTAGCTCCTGAATAGTCATGCGGTAAGGAGCTCATGAAATCAGCTTTACTCCTAGTACAAGATCGATCAAAAAAATCAATGTCACCCTACAGTGGCATACCTAGAATCTCATCAGGAAACACATCTTCATACTCATGAAGGAGTGGGTGATCATCAAGTGTCACCATATGGCTCTCAAATTCCCTAAGATCACTGATAGACACAAGAAAAAAATAACAACCTTTTCACACACTCTGCTTCAACTGATTAGATGAGATCATACAAAGCAAGACTAGTCTCTAAACTCCCAAAAGTTTCACCTACCCATCTATGGCATCCACATACTATACCAACTTATGATGGCAATCAATATTCACCTGATGGGTGGCTAACTAATCCATGCCCAACACAATGTCATATGATCCCAGAGGTAGAATGCATAGATTCACTGTGGTGGTGAAGGTTCCCAAATTCAAACTACAACCTCTAACCAATGAGTTAATAGCCACTTTGGAACTCGTGGCTAACTCAACCTACCACCTATCAACTTGATGTACTGCCACTAGAAAACATCGTTGAACAAGAGATGGTGAAATGAAAGAATTTAAAGCACCAAAGTTTAAAAAAATTGAAATTGAAATACCATGCAATGTACCTATAGCCTCGACTACCATACCCTAATGATCTATTTGATGATTGTCAACTGCTGGAAAGACTCTATGATTTTGACCTACATCTCCTACAGTAGGCTCATATCTCATTGTGCCTTTACCAGGTCCTATGGATGGTTTGATGGAGTACTCAAAAGATTTATGGCCTAGCTGGCCATAAGAAAAATAGTTTCCCCTAAAGCTGGAACCTATTCTGTGACCACCCTGAGTAACACTAGGGTATGGTACACTACCCCTGCTAGAATTTTTCTAAACACTCTAAGGAGGATGCTCCTACTGAGCTTTCTATCCTCAATTCTAATTATCTCCTTTCTTACTTGAGGTGTTAGAATATTTTCCTCTCTTATGCCAAAACCTCTTCTTACCCTTACCTTGATAACCACCCTGAGCGGGTGTTGACTGGGTCTAGCCCTTCCGTGAGGATTGAGAATACTTTGCATCCTATCATAAATTCCTTGCACTTTGGTTTTGAGAACTAGATCTACTACTAAAACCTCTATCCAAATTTTCCTCTACAATATTTGCTTTCTCAACAATGTGATGCAGGAGCATCCAGAGGTATAAGGGCAATCCTGTGTCACCCAAAAAAATATACTTAGACTTAGTTTTTGTTTCATGTGTTTTCATTTTTGGATACCCATTTGGGTCAAATAAAGGTTCCAACTCTCACAGTTCCACTATCAGTGAGCTAAAAAATCCCTAAAAAATAGGAGCATGTAATTGGGCCATGATTTTGGTAAACTAGAAGGTGTGAATTGGCCAGATGAATGTAATTATGATTTAGAGCATTCTAGAAAAAGAATCAGGTCAAAAGGCCCCATGGTTTGAAAGTTATTGCAGTTTTTCAAGTTTTGGAGACCTCCTAAGAATGCTTCAAAGTCAGGTTAGGGGCATTAAATGACCTCAAAAAGGGCCAAAAAATGGGGGACAAGTGAAGCTTGTCCATAGGGCTATAGAGCACTTTGAGAGCTTTCTGAAAATGTAAACAGTTCGTCAATCGAAGCTACGGTTCAAAAGTTATGCCTCCTGAAAGTTTGGTTACCATTTTTGGATTCTTCTAGATTTGCACCGACTTCTAACGTAGCTTTTGGAACCTTCTATTTGGTCGGTGGATGCCTACTAGCACTTTCTAGAATGTACTCCTAGTCCTTAACCCTCTGGGGTCTATTTAAGGAAATTTTTGGCATTGTAAAAGGCAGTTCGGAGTGGAGTTTGAGAGTAGGTACTGAAAGGAGAAATTATCTCCAGATTTATGCTATTGTAAGCCCTTAGGGCATGTTTTGAAGTTTATTTTCTCTGTACTATTTGTACTAGCTTATTTTCTCAGTTAATACAATTTCCCTTTTCTGTTGTGTCCATTCTGTTCTTGGGTTATGTCCCCATCACAATGAGCACAAGAGTCCTAGGTTGATGCATACAGACTTCCCTAATGAGGGCATCCTTAAGGCCTCAGATGAAATAATGAGCTAGGAGTAGATCATCATCATTGTATCATGAATACTGCCTAAGTTCAAAGAATTAGATTTTGTACTGATCCACTAACATGTTTCCTTGTCGGATTGAGTGCAACTCATTAGCACGAGCATCTTTGAACTAAGGAGATAAGAATCTCTCTTGGAACCTCTCCTCAAAGATCTCCTAGGTGGGATCTGCAACACTAATTTGAATATTCTAACTCTCAATATTCCTCCAAATGGATGCATGGTCCCTCAACTGCATAATTTCACAATGGGCCCTCATGTTGGTTGAATATGGGTACATGGTGAAGAAATGCTCCATGTCTAACAACCAAGTCTCGGCCTTGAGTCCACTTTCCTTGCCATCATACAATGGTGGTTTGGATTTCTGAAGAGATTTCATGATATCCAACCCAATGGAATCTTCACTGTTGTAGTCCCTACCATGCTGATGGTGCCCTCTGTTAGGATAAACCACAGACAAAAATAAAAACTACATGCAAATATAACCAATAACAAAAAAATAATAGATCACACAGAAATGAACACAAGGAACCAAGATTTAACATGGTTCACCCAATCCCTGGGCTACGTCCACCAAATAGCAAGTCTAATCTTATTACAATCCAATGATTACAACTTGATTATAGTCTGTAATCCCTTATAGCTCAATATTGACACAAGAATCAATTTTGCATCACAACATAATGAAAATACCTAACCCTAAATCCTTTTATACAAGTATTTTATCCGTTTTAGGGTTACAACATGTTGGCCATAATATGTTAGCTACAACATCGGCCATAATCTAATTATGAAGTAGGTACAGTACTTTCCTAATCAATCACCATAATCTAACACCCTCTGCCACCTGGTGGAGTATGAGAATGCTCACATTCACATTCCTCCTCTCTATGCTCTGACTAATGGGAATCTCCATGATGAGATCCCTCTTCTTGATTATGATCCTATTAGCACTCCTCAATGCAAGGACCCAATCAAGCTAGAATTTCCTAAAGCACTAGAAACAATGCCTCCATACCATTTTGATTAGCATTATTACCTTATTCTCCCTCTCCTTCTTGACATCCCTCTTCATGGTGTTCTTCTCCATGGTTACCACTATAGGTACCACCATGACCACCAAGTCTATATGCAAGAGTCATCGCTATGGGAACAAGATAATTTCATAATAATCGAATCACAAGCATATGAGTCAAAACCATGAACAAAAAGATATCAAAATAACAACCATAATATAATAATACACAACAAAAAACAAAATGATAGTAGAAGCATAACACAAAGATCCCAATGTTGCAACATGGGCTCTAATACCAAATGTAATGCCCTGCTCAAAGATCCTTGGAACAAGGATGAACTGCAAGCCAAAATTTAAAAAAAAAATTAAAACAAGTGTAAGTGCATAAGATAACAACATACACAGAACATAAAGATTGCAATGAAAACTTACTCGAACTGACACAACACTACAAGAACGAAAACTTGAAAAAGACAACCTACACTAAGAATCTCAAAAACTACCCAACCAAGGTAATTTAAGGAAAACCGAAGGGTACTAGAAACTTCAAAAAATGCATGCAAAAAATAGAAGGAGACACACCCTATTTTCTACACGAGAACTTCCTCTGCCAAAATTATATGCGAAGAAGTGCACCGTGTCGTGCAAAGAAGTACTTTCTCACATGAAGATGTGCACAACACAAGCACGCATTTGGCCGTACAACCAAAACACCCCAAACTAGTGTAGGGTTTCATGTGAGGAAGTACCCAACCATGTGAAGAAACCCACTACACCATGCGAAGACTTGCATCCTCATGCAAGGAAGTGCAATCTCGCGTGAGATCCCAAATTAGCATGCAAGAACAAAAAGAAAGAAAAAACTAAGAAATCTAAGAATGAAGTTCCTCCACACCAGGGAGTACTGAATCTACATTTTAAGGCAAGAACACTCGAACCATAACTGAAAGATGAAAAGCTAGAAATAACATCTAATTGTTGAAGGAAAAGAACAGAAGGGAAACATCATAGAGTACTGAAATCAACATCATAGTGAGTAGTACAAACAAATAAGTATGCGGTTCCTCCCAACTATCAATAGCATCATAAGACCATCGTGGGCCCTAGCCATCCCTTGCACGTAACATCCCAAGCCATCGATCAGATCATCAATACTATCATAATAGGGACATCACTACTAAAATATGCTACAACAAGCATAAGGAAATCAAACATCCTAGTACTAAAGCATAAGATAATCCTACAAAGTAGATAACATCACCTATCACATGCTAATCATCAAAGTAAGGAAATGTATCAATAAATAACATCATCTAAACATGATATACAAGCATTCTAATGAAAGCATGAATCACAAGAAAGCATACTCTGGAACCCAAAGTACCAAGTGAAAACATCTAGCAACGGTCACACTAGAATAATAGACCATCTCTAAACACCAATCGCTAGTAGTGGTATAGGTAGCTATGCCTCCTAAACACATGGAACCTGTAGGTCTACACCTACTATGCTGATGGAGATAATGATCCAACCACAAACACACACAAAGCAAACATCCATGGCTAACACACATGCTAGACAGTATGATGACTGAAACCAAGACATAAACAATGCATAACTATAGGTATTGGTTAGAGACTCAATGAGCTACAAAGTAGGGGCTAACATCATGGAGAGTCACTTGGCATCGACAAGCCCAAGCTCAGATTGTGTGTCCTCAACTTAAGTGGGTGCTCACACATTGTGTCCTCAAACTTAATCATGTGCTCACACATTTTATTATCTTAAGTTTTATTACCACCCAATTTTTTATTTAGTTATCACTTATATAAAGCTTCCTTTACCAACCTCCGACACCATGATCATTGAGCTACGAGATAGAAGCCCCCTCCATATGCTACCCCCTACCCATGCTCATCCAATGATGAGTGCCCGTAGGCATGCAAATTCCCAATCCAACCCCAATGATCATAAGTTTTGAAAGTACCATAGAATATTAGGACTCACAAATCACTCGACAATTGTACGTACACATACTCATGTGTGGTGCACCACCATCACGAAGATCATAACACAAGGACTGGATGAGAACACAAAGTAGCAAGTCACTCAACCAAAAATATAATCAAGAGGACGTACACAAAACGTATCCTAATGCAACATAAAAGTGCAATAAAGGTTCAACTGACATCCAAAAAAATCTTCCAAGCCTGTGACCAAATTCATGCCAAGAAAACTTGAGAAAACTGACACACAAAACAAGGTAAAAATCCTAAAATTGGATTTTTTTTGAAATTAAAACCCATTTGAATTTTGGGTACAAAGCCCCTAAAAATCCAATAACAAATGAGTTCAGACACTGTATGCAAAAATGACTAGCATAATGACTCAAAACCCCAAACCCCCATCTTGAAAATAGGGAAAAAATTTGTACTTGACCAACCGAGTAGAACCAACAAACAGAAATGGAGGGGAACACTAGTTCTTAGCCTCCTAACATATTTCTACAATAAATAGAAGCTGAAATAGAGCAAAAACAACAAAACAAGAAGGCCCTACCTAACAGCAAAAGGGGCAAAAATTGAAACTCGCAGAATAAATAAATATCTCACCGAAACTATTGAAAGTGATGGCAAATCAAGAACTCCTTGAGTTGAATCCACTAAGACTAACCTTGCGAAAAACCCACACTCACAGATCCTAGAACGAATAGAATTTGAATCCTTCAGAATAGGATTCTCAAAAAACTCTCAAATTTTCTATTCCAAAAAGTGAGAAGTGAATAATAAAAGCACTTTTTCAATACTTATTCACTTTTCGAGTGAATAGTCAATTAGGGAAAATAGCCAACTAGTGTAGCTAGACTCTAAATCAACCTAAACAAAAACAACTTATTCTTCATAATGAGAATTCACCTAAGGCAAAGCTGTTAGAAATTAAATCTAAAAAATGTAAAACTTGAAAACTCAAAATCATAGAAAATCACTTAACACTTTCATGACAGAGCGAACCTTTTAATGCATAGACACACTCACTAGTCTAATCACATAATGAAAATAAGTTTGGATTTATTGATCAGCGAAATATTTTTATTTAAATAATTAAAATAAGGATACATCGACCATACAAGGATGACATTGGTAAAATATGAATAGCTGAACATTAACTCCATCTGCCACTACCAGGGATATAAATCTTGAACACTAAAACACACGATCAAATGCAATTGCATAATAATATCATAGCCAAAGAAAAATACATTAGATAACTAATTAATCCATTTACATCACTCACATTCACATAAAGCACAAAGAACAAGAATGAATTAAATAACCATAGCGTAAAATTCATCTCATAACATAATCAAAAAAATGTCCAATAAACCATATAACCAGATATCATCATAGATCTACTATCACCTCAAAATGGCATCAGTGTGCAGTTATGATAAACTAAACAGTATAACAATAAAGAAACTATGGTTATAAATCAAATTATAACATCCAACCCTCAGGTCATCTCAAAGTACAAATAAAAATACTAGTAACAAGTATCTCTCGAATCAAAATAAACAAGGTACATACTACAAACACGAGAGGCACTACACCTTCAACTTCTCTTTAAAAAGTTACAACAATCATTTATTTGAAGAAAAGCTTACAACTACGTCCTAAATCTAAGATCACTCCATAAATGAGGATCAATTATAGACTCATAAAGTTTCAGAATAGAAGCAACATTAAACATGAATAAATCCTCCTGGAATATAGCATGTTGAGAGAATTACATCCGTGCATTGCATGCAACATAAAGTTATAATGATTTGTCTTGCTTGCGAAGGTCTTGCAATCCATGGTTGGCTTTGACTATTCTAGTAGCACAATGTTGGTCCTTGAATTCTCGTGGTAAACACTTGCAAAACAATGAATGCATACACAAATTTCAATATAAATATATATTCTTATCATCAATATTAGGAAAAAGGTGTAAATTTCCAATTAACACTCTTGCAAGTCCTATGGCTACATGAGGAAAACTACCCAAAACGTAGCATAGGCAGGGAAACATTTATCAACATGTATAGCTACTACATTATACCATTCCTATTCATGAATTCAATAAAATATCATGTCTTTAAACTATCCATATTTCTATTTCATGTCTTTACATGCATACATGCATGCATGCACGCACGCACGCACGTGCACACACATACATACATATATCTATATATATAAACCATAAATTCATGTCTTCTTGCAAAATAACTATTTGAATGGAGGATAAAAAGAACTAAGAAAGATGGCCTTTTGGAGGCTCATCATTTCCCCCAACTGCACTATTGTTGGTCCCCAACAATCATGAAATTCTAGATTTTAGCAAAAAGTCTCAAGTCACTAGCCATCTTTTCCCCAGGCTCATCCTTAACATAATTAAAATACCCTTGATTATCTCTGAGTCTTTTCCATCACCATAGTTCTATAGACATATCATGATCTTCTTCATTTCATTCATTCCTAGTAATGGTTGCAAGAGTATAGGAGGTTGAAACCTTAATAGAAGCCAGTAATTGTGTAGAATCCTTCCCAAGTTGATGTACCATGGGACTCTTCTAGTGGCAAGAGTTAGATTATGTGGAGAGTGAGGTTCCCTTGTCTTCAAATTATGTGACATCTATATCCATCTTTGTCTTGAGGCACTAATTTTTGCTCCAATATCATGAGATGAATGTTGATCCCAATTTATAAAAAATTTCTCTCTTACTGTGTACACCTTGTTAGCCCCATTTGGGTTTCATGTAATAGAAATCCAGTCTAGAAATGTTCACCAAGAATGTTGAAATTTAGGCCTCATAAGCAAGGGAGCTATCATCTCATTATCTTTGTATGGTGTAGCTTGGTACTTCCTGATTATTTCATTTTACATCCAAGACATAACTACCCTTAATTGCACATCTCCTACATAAAGGAGTGAATTCCATTCTGTATCATTTGGCATTGCCAAGTTATGTAGGATAGCTCACACATCAATTTTTTCAAGGTCATTGGAAAAAACTAGAATGCATCATAGAATTCATGAGGAGTTGAAATAGAGGGACTAAATCCTTCTACAACTCTTGTCAATTTAAAATTAACAAGTTGTTCCTTAATAAATAATGCATACACCAGAGAAGGTGATCTACATACCATAAGCTCAGGAATTAACCTTGTGATTTGTTCAATATGTCTCTTCAAAACCTTAATTTTGTCTGATTTCTACTCTAGTTCATGGCCTTTCTCATTAATGACATGTTTCAATTTTTATTTATTCTAATTTCCATTGTGCTCTTTCCCACAACAATTGCTAATATAAATTTATCCCTGCAACCAAGGGTGTAGATAAATTTGGTGGTGGTAAGGGTTCTTGACTAAGAATATCTAACCAATCAAGTGCCAGGTGAGGAGTTTTTACTATGCTTTCTTGTGTGAATGATTCTCCCTTCCATAGAGAAAGGGTTGTCACCATATTTCCTTTCTCACTAGACTTAGTTGCTACCTTAGCCAACATCTCTAATCCATCCTGATTAAGTTTTTCTATCACTTCCTCAACAATCTCTTTTCTAAATTTTGGGTATTCTTTAGAAGGGAGGTCTTTTTTTTCTTCAAACCCTTTGTGTCATGTCCCCTTTTCAAATAATTAAAAATAATAATATTTTCTAAGGCAGGCAGGCCCAAAAAGGTGAAGTTTCGGAAAAAGGGGATAATCTTTGGAAGCTAATGGGCTAATAAATGAAAATTATTATTAAAATATGTTTTATTAACCCCTTTTGGATGTGAGTTAGGGTTATGCCCTCTTTTAAGAGGTTTGGAGGCATTTTGGGCTCATTCCAGAACTTGATTTTTGCTCATTTCTTGTTATTCTTTAGAGGTTGACAAACTTGTGGAGAAGGAGACCCAAGAACGGGAGTTTGCAGGTTTCTAGGGAGACCCAAGAATGGGATTTTGTAGGTTTCCAAGAAGGATAAGGATAGGAGTTTGAAGTCATTCCATGTGCATGCTCATGCAGAGTTTGCCTTTGTGCTAAACAGTGCAGATTTGTGAGTTTTCGGGTGTATTTTTTGTAAGAGTTTGGTGTTTCTGGTTGAGTATTTCATATCAGTTTGGGTTGCTGCTGTATTTTAGACTTTAAGATGTTAAAATAGATCTGAATATATGTATTGGGATGTGATTAAACTTCTAAGATAGATTATTAGTGCTTTTGTGGTGTTTTCGGGCATTTTTGTGTTAATTTCGGGAGTCCGATGAGCATAGTTTTTGTCCTACATTTGTGAGCTGTTGTGTAAAGGATATATAGATCTGGAAATTTCATTTTTTAGGCCATTATTCTGCTGGAATTTCTGTAAAAATTTCCATTTTCAGATTTATTAATAATTTATAAAGTTGTGAAGTTTTTGGCACTATTTCGGACATACCCGATTTGGGTTTATTTGAGAAATTGGTGGATCTTTGTGATATTAGTTGTTTAATCTTTAAAATATGATTTGAGGCTTGAAATATCATGTAAAATCAGAAAAGGGATATTTCAACGGTATCAGAGCCATGATCTTGCCAACCTGAGGGTTTGTAGAAGCTTGCATGTTAGTTTTGACACTACCCAGATCTTGCATGTCAGTTTTGACAACTACCCAGATCTTGCATGTCATAATTTATGGTTTGATGTTGCTTATAATCAGTTGCATGTCAAAATTTATGGTTGCATGCTACTTCTAATCATTTTCATGTTAGTTCTTGGTGAATTTGGTGGTTGCATGTTGCTTCTAATCAGTTGCATGTCAAAATCTATGGTTGCATGTTACTTCTAATCAATTGCATGTTAGTTCTTGGTGTTTGAAGAAGTTATAATCTATTGGGGTTACACTCTACTTTATCCAGAATGGATATGTATAGTATAGAGTCTCAGAGGACACGATCTTGGACAATTGATATCCAGAGTCAGAACAGTAGAAAGGATGGTTATTTAGACATTCAAGATAAACTTAGGAAAATAAGCCATGACATGTCTGAACAATTGGTTGAGCACCACTGTATAATTAATGACATGTTGTTTGACCCAGCTAAAGTGGATAAGTTGATAGGATTTCTATTTGGCAGATTTTTTCACAGGGCAGATGACACAATTACCAAGAATTTGCATGAGAAGTTTGAGAAACTAGCTTATAGCCAGGCAAAGGTCTCAGATTCTACTCTGCCACAGGAGGTAGTGGGTTTAGATGATGATTATGAGAATGTTGTTATGCATGATGGTGAGATACTTGGTAGAGATGAGCAAACATTGAGCATTCATGACTTTGCTGAGAAAGAGTACCAGGCACAATTAGATGCTTCATCACATGAGGTTGAGGCAGGTAGTACTTCACATGATTTGTCCAGCCAGCTGAAGGTGAACAAAGATATATTGTGACTTCATTATCTCATTATGATAGGATGTGGGATATGATAGAGGATCACATTTAGATGATTCAGTTACAGGGTAGACATAAGGGAGTTAGGAAAAGTCTCCTTGTGTTGACTTACAAGCGATTAGGGAAGGAATGGGAATGATGAAGTTGAGTTATTTACATCTTCTATCAGATCGTGACCATCTTCTTAGCCTTGTCAAAGACTATTTAGATGGCTTGAGGAGGAAGGAGGAGGAAGTTGATAGGCTTTCTCATGAGCTTGAGGACACTCAAGCTTCTTTGGTGAATACTCCATTGGAATTACAAGACTGGGAGAGACATGGGGATAAGCATGGCATGGAATTGAGTTTAGTTTCATCTTGCACTCCTAATACTCAGCTTTCTGCGAATGGTAGATCATATGTGGACATTGATAATGTTGCGAGTTCATCTTACATTCACATCCAGGATATAGGGATAATGTCAGACAGGTATGTGGAATTAGTTGGTATTGGTCATATTACTCAGGTGAGGATTTTGCTTGAGTTACCAGCTGATTATAGTTTACAAATATGGACTCGAGATTGTTATATTGGCATTTGGGATTTAGTTGATTGGAAATCTTTAACACTTTTTGGTAGCAGTGATTGTTTGGGTGCTATCATGGATTTGATTAGCAGATTGCACGATGTTGTCTTTTCTTGTGCCAGGAGCTTATCTGATGTTGGTATTAGTTTTTATACACCGGTGTTGGGATTTGTTCATATATCTAGTTGACCATACCTATTGGAATGTGTTGATGATATTTCATATTTGGCAGTGTGTATAGATGAGTCCTAGGATCATATTGGCATTGATGACATCCAGGAGGATGTAGTGGGCAGTTTTGAAGACTTAGTTTCCTTGGGTACAGAGGAGTTGGACAGTAGTGCTAATGTTTTTGATACTCCATATGTTGATATGAGCTTTAGATTTGATTCATAGGATATGGATGGTAATACTCTAGAGACTAGTAACTTTGAGGATACTCCTTTAGACATTGCATCAGAGGAGGTTTGTAGGAGACAGTTGAGAGTTAGTGATCGAGACATTGCTATCACTTGCCAACATTTTGATACTACTCGTCAGTTGTTAGCAATTTATGGATGGGGTTCTCCTACTAGTGATGAGTAGGAAGGCAGTTATCTTTCCTTGACAGAGATCCACTCTTTATGGGAGGCTATTCAAATTTTGAGACAGAATTATATGCAGTTGGTAGCCGACAGAGATTATCTTATGGAGTGGGGAAGTACAACATATAATGCATTGTTGGCCAAGGAAGATGAGGTGAGTGAGCTTACTGAGCAGCTTGAGGTGACTTCTAAGATTCATGAGAGTACACTGTTAGCTTTCAAGGATTCATAGTTTCATTTGGCTAAGGTGACCATGGAGTTAGAGCGACTACAGTCTTCACCTAATTCTATACAGTCACAAGCTGTGGTGTTTGGTGATCCGAGGATGTCCATGGCCAAGATTGTCAGAGACAGTGGAGATGGGGATGCATCCATCCTTGATACTAACATTAGCATATTAGGTTCATTCCCACTAGAGTCAGGTTCAGTTGAGTTGGGTGTTGTAGCAGATTGTTGTATTCCTGACATGGTGGTGGCCTCTAGTACTGATGGCACGAAGACTAGAGATGTATCAAAGATCATGTGTGATTTTGGTTAGTTGGCAGTTGGCATGGTTCCTGCTAGTAATACTACTCCCTTGGTGGTATCTTCAGAGGTAGTAGTCAGTTCCAACATGGTTAATGATCAATTATAGTTAGTTTCATCTAGATTACAGTCTGAGCCACTGACTGAGATTGGTGCATTCTATCGGCATTACACTATGAGGTACGCTCATTAATTTACCTTTGATGACCATGTTGATGAGATGATGATACAAAGATGTACTTTTATTCCTAGTGCTTGTCATCAGTTATGGGACAGTTTGACGCCTTGGGATGAGAGTTGTGATGGGCATGACATGGTGATAGGTTCTGCAGTTGACAGCTTGATAATACATGACTTAGAGCAAGAGTTTGGGAGTGATTCTTTAGCAGTTGTTGTTACTAATTCTACTCCTTTGGCTTTGACATCTCCTAACTTAGTTGGTAGTCAGTCACAGTGGGCTATATCACTTGTTCATGGCAAATTTGGTTTGGGTTCCATTTCTTACTCTTTATCTTGTAATGTCTTTTCACCATCAGCAGTGCATGGGAGTTATGGTTATGAGATAGTGGCCGGTGATTTGCAGAGTTGTGTTGACTGCAGGAGTTGTATAGTGTGTGGATTCTCCATACTTGGTACAGTTTCATTCGAGAGCATTCACCATTGTTGCAGAGTTGGATTGTACATTCCGTATAGGCCAATGGGATGTGTTGATGGTATTTATTGTGTTGGTAGTTTTATTTGTTCACTTTACTTGGGTTTTGATGTTCTAAGAGTTTGTGTCTCATGGGTTTCTGACTGTGGCAGTGGTGATTTTGGAGTTTGGTTGAGCTATAATTGTCAGTTTGATTATGGATTCCTCTTGGTCATATTGCAGAGGATATTGCAGGAGCCTGTGTTAATTGGCAGTAGTATAGTTCATGACTACATTTGGGATCCAGGTGGATTGATTGGTTTATTGTTCAGCCATTTCTTGAGGACAAGCAATATTTGGGAGGGGAGGACTTTTCATGTCCCCTTTTCAAATAATTAAAAATAATAATCTTTTCTAAGGCAGGCAGGCCCAAAAAGGTGAAGTTTCAAAAAAAGGGGATAATCTTTGGAAGCTAATGGGCTAATAAATGAAAATTATTATTAAAATATGTTTTATTAACCCCTCTTGGAGTTGAGTTAGGGTTATGCCCTCTTTTAAGAGGTTTGGAGGCATTTTGGGCTCATTCCAGAACTTGATTTTTGCTCATTTCTTGTTATTCTTTAGAGGCTGACAAACCTGTGGAGAAGGAGACCCAAGAACGGGAGTTTGCAGGTTTCTAGGGAGACCCAAGAATGGGAGTTTTTAGGTTTCTAGGAAGGCTAAGGATGGGATTTTGAAGCCATTCCATGTGCATACTCATGCAGAGTTTGCCTTCTTGCTGAACAGTGTAGATTTGTGAGTTTTCGGGTGTATTTTTTGTAAGAGTTTGGTGTTTCTGGTTGAGTATTTCATATCGGTTTGGGTTGCTGCTGTATTTCAGACTTTAAGATGTTAAAATAGAGCTAAATATATGTATTGGGACGTGATTAAACTTCTGAGATAGATTATTAGTGCTTTTGTGGTGTTTCCGAGCATTTTTGTGTTAATTTCGGGAGCCCAATGAGCATAGTTTTTGTCCTACATTTGTGAGCTATTGTGTAAAGGCTATAAAAATCTGGAAATATAATTTTGTAGGCCATTATGCTGCTGAAATTTTTGTAAAAATTTCCATTTTCAGATTTATTAATAATTTGTGAAGTTGTGAAGTTTTTGGCACTATTTCGGACATACCCGATTTGAGTTTATTTGAGAAATTGGTGGATCTTTGTGATATTAGTTGTTTGATCTTAAAAATATGATTTGAGGCTTGAAATATCATGTAAAATCAGAAAAGGTACATTTCACTTTGGACTCCTTAGAATCCTCATCATTGTTAATAAGTATATAAATAAAAAGTTTTCTAGATTCGATTGTGTATGTTTTTCTACCATCAATGTTTCAGATCATACTACATGATCTATCACCAGGATTTGAAAGAGTAGGATAGAAGAGATATCTCTTCTATCCTACTCTTTCACATCATGATGATGGATCATATAGTATGATCTAAAACATTGATGGTAGAAAAACATACACAATCGAATCTAGAAAACTTCTTATTTACAAATGGATTGTGGAAATTTGATGATGTTAAATAAGTATATAGTTAACACTAGGGTTAACTTTTGTTTGTGGATTTTGTTTGTTGAATTCGGTGTCCCTAGCTTCATTTTGTTGAAACTCTCCCTCTGAAGAGGACTTCTCCACAAATTTAGAGGATTCCAAGTTAACAATTGGAACAAAAGCCTCAACACCCCTATTATTTTCAAAAAGCCTTGCACTTTTTCTTATAGGGGGTGTGGATGAGCATAGAGGACTCTTTCATTTCCTCCTACTAGTGGTCATTTCTTCCATAGCTATTTTAGGAGGTTTTCTGAAGTTTCTTCCCCATGTGAATGTAAGGTTTCATCAACATTATCATTATCACTACTAGGTTGCTGCTCTGATATTCCCTCTTCTATTTCAATATTTTTACCCTTGTATCCCCTAGTGGTGGACTTTCTCTTTATGGACAGTGGGGTTTTAGGGACATCAACAATTTCTTTAATTTTACTTCTCTTCCTTTAAAAGTGGAGGCACCAATTTTGCAAATTCTTTTCCTAGATGGTCTAGAATTGGAAGGTGAATTTTTAGGAACATTTTCTATCCTTTGGATGACTTTACAAAATCCAATAGATGTTCATTCTCTATGGCCAACGCCCTAGCCTCTATGGCCAACCATCCTAGGTTCTGCCTCATTCATTTGTAGAAATAATTCCCATGTCCCAATTAATTATTTATTTAATTCTCTCTCTACAATTAACTTTATCAAACAATGATGTGAGATAGACTAATCTTTTCTTGATTGAACTAAGGAAGCTTGCTTTTTTACAAGATTAAATAGGAAGTTGGGAATATTTACCGGTCTATTGGTGTGCCGAAGATGACCCAAAATTTTGAAATGTAGGCCTTGAAAATACTTGTAGCACCCTTCATAGGTGAAATATTGAATGATGAGTGTAGATGGTTGAATGAATTCCAAGGGTAAGGATACTTTGGAAGTTCCTTGCTTCTTATCTATGTCTAGTAGAGGGTCATCGTGCAAAGTGAACTGAGCCCTAGCCAAATGCAAGTCGAGATCCTTCACCCACTTTTCACCTTCCTATGGAGAAATAGTTACTTCAACCATAATATCCTTTATAAATTCAATTTTTGACCCTTTGAGCATTGCAAACCCATCCTTCAAAGTGCTTAGAAATTGCAAAGAAAATTCTTCATCAAACCCCTTAAGACTCAAGTAATATTCCAACTACCATTTTTCTTCTAAACATTTCAGAATTGGATGCATTGCCCAACAAAAACCCATGATCCACCGGCTTATGTCTCTGAAGGTATCCTCCCATTTTTTAATAGAATTTTGAAAAAACTTGGTATTTTCATAGAGCACAACAATGGTAGATCAACAAAAGTCACAATGTTATAGCACATGATGTTGCAAACAAAAACAAAATGACGTACCAAATGCTACTTTCTTCATGGAATTTAAAGAGTTTAGTGAATGAAATCTAATGATATCTTCACTTGCATCAAATCTCACAATAGTTCACTCATGTCAAGGCTTTCCAGCCCAAACACTTTGCTAACATATCATTAAAAGTTAAACTTCAACTTTTAATATCTTTAATTTCCTTACAAATATTATCATGCAATTATAGAAGGACAAATCATCAAGAACATGATGACAATCATCTCATAAAGACAAGAAACTCAATGTTACATGCTAATTTGAAATTTTGAAAAGAAAAAAATCCCCCCCCCCCCCCAAAATAAGTAAGAGCATGGGTCCCACCAAGCTAGGAA
Source organism: Cupressus sempervirens (assembly GCA_028749045.1). NCBI lineage: Eukaryota > Viridiplantae > Streptophyta > Pinopsida > Cupressales > Cupressaceae > Cupressus > Cupressus sempervirens. The sequence continues at coordinate 432,788,348 of CM053788.1, forward strand.
ATGCAATAGTAGAAAATCAAAACTACACAAATTCCTAATAAAGAATGAATAAAATAAGATATGTATGAGGGTATGTGGCATGAACCTGGTGAGTTTTGTAGGAACAATGCTCTAAAAAATATCATCTACATTGATGGAGTGATGGTATGGAAAGATGATTGAGAGAGAAGGTGAGGTGGAGTTTCTTACAGAGAAATAATTTCACAAAATGTAAAATGTTTATTATGGAGATCTTGAATGGAATCAAGAATCAACAAAATTCTAGGTAGGATACCTAGATACTTCAACTACAGGAATGAATGTGTCTTTGTTGTGCTGGAGTTGATGTAGGAACTCCTTGTGACTAATTGGTTTGTTGTAGAGTTTGAGTCTATTCCTCTTGTGATGTGGAGCCTAATCAAAATCAGAGTTCTGTTCGATGCAATTTCCCTCTAGATTATTTCTATGGGGATTTGGGGGCAGCACCCTTATAGGATCATGGAGCAGTGCCCTAGGTGTGCTCCCTATCATGATACAGGGTGGGGTCAAGGGGCAATGCCCCCACGGGGGTTTTCAAGGGTAGCGCCCCCGAAGCCAAAAATGAGCTTATATTGTAAAAGTCATCAACTAATATTTTTCTATTATTCTAGCCCTAATTTTCTAAGCGGCAAAAAGCTTATATAAAAAGGCTTAAGGTTACATATTTTCATAAGGTGTGATGCAAAAATTGGTTCTTGTTGCAGTATTGAGCTACAAGGGATTACAAATTGTAATCAAGTTGTAATCACTAGATAATAATAATATTGGACTTGTTGTTGGTGGACATAGCCCAAGGATTGGGTGAACCACATTAAATCTAAGTGTCTTGTGTTCTCTTATGTGTGATCTATTATTTTTTGATATTGGTTATATTTGCATGTAACTGTTATTTCTATCTAAGGTTAATCCTAACAAGTGGTATCAAAGCCAAACAGTCATTATTTTTTTTAGCCAAGCCATCATCATTTTTTTTTAGTGATCCTCTGTAGGAAGCTCTCACGATTGAGTGATTGTCTCATGGTTGAATGAGAGTGATGGCAGACGAGGGTAAGATGAGGGTTGACAAGTTTAATGGGAAAAGGTTTCAGTTATGGAAGATGAAAATGGAGGACTATCTCTATCATAAGGATTTATGAAATTTGTTGGAAGGAAAAACTAAAAACCAAGGAACTATGACCAATGATGATTGAGAGATTTTAGATAGAAAGGCACTTGGAAGAATTTAGTTATGCATGGCACCATTGGTGACATTTAACATTACAAAATAGAAGAGGACAAAAGAAGAGTTGGTGGAAACCCTAGCAAAATTGTATGAAAAACCCTATGCTTCAAATAACGTATTTCTCATGAAATGTTTATTTAATATGAAAATGATAGAATGTGGATCTATTGTAGATCATTTAAATGAGTTTAATATTGTTACTAGTTAGTTATCTTACATGGGTATTAATTTTGATGAAGAAATTAGGGCTCTCTAGATTTTGTGTTCTTTTCCTAAAAGCCGGAATGGCTTGATAATGGCTATGAGTAATTCTATTTCTGGATCTAATACCCTAAAATATGATGATGTGATCGTTGTTATTTTGAGTGAGAAAAATCATAGGAAAACCTTAGGTGGATCTACATCAGGAAGTTCTTTGAACACACAAAGTAGTGATAGAATGATTGAGAGAGAAAATAATTCTAGAAATTATGGGAAATCAAGAGGATAGTCAAAGGGAAGAGGTCTCAATCCAAAGGACTGAGAGATTGCTGGTATTGTGGGAAAATAGGGCATAAGAAGAAAGATTGTTGGACTCAAAAGAACAATGAAGGAGATAAAGAAGAAGGGAACAAGGAGGCAAATATGGTAAGTAACAAATCTGAGGAGGATGTTGTGCTTCTATCTTTAGAGTGTTGATGATTCATGGGTTTTAGATTCTGGTGCTTCATTTCATGCTACACCTCATAGAGTTTATTTTATTGATTATGTCTAAGGGGATTTTAGGCTTGTTTATTTGGGGGATAATGAACCCTATCAGATTGTTGGAAAGGTAAAAGTTAAGATTAAGTTGGAGAATGGGAATCATTGGCTACTACATGAGGTAAGACATGTTCCAAGGCTGAGTCAAAATTTAATTTCAGCATGACAACTCGGTGATGAGGGTTGTGTAGTTACTTTTAATGATAAAAAAATGGAAGGTTTCAAAAGGTTTCCTTGTAGTAGCAAAAGGTGTGAAAGTAGGCACCTTGTATCTTTGTACAGGTCATATTGTTCCTTCTACTTTGATTGTTTTAGAGAAAAATGAACGTTCAAAAACAATTGCTATAGTTGAGCAAGGTGAATAAATAGTTGTTGTAGATTCTGATATAGTGCTATGGCACAATAGACTTGGGCACATGAGTGAGAAAGGTATGAAAGTACTTCATTCAAAGCAAGTTTTACCAGGTCTAAAATGTGTTAATATGGGTTTCTATGAAATTTGTGTGTATGAAAAATAAAAGAAAGTGAGTTTTGTGAAGACTAGGAAGTAAAAGAAAAGTGAGAGATTAGAGATTGTACATACAAATGTATGGGGACCAACTCAGGTATCTTTCCTTGGTGGCTCTAAATATGATGTTACATTTATTGATGATGCAACTAGAAAAGTATGGTTTATTTCCTTAGATAGAAATATGATGTATTTCAAACTTTTAAGAAATGCAAATGCTTGGTTGAAAATGAGACTGTAAAGAAATTAAAATTTCTTAGATCTGATAATGATGGTGAGTATTGTAGTCATGAATTTGAAGTTTATTGTTCTACTAGTGGTATTTGTAGACTAGAAAATTATTTCAAGGACTCCACAAGAAAATAGAGTGGTTGAATGCATGAACAAGACTATAATAAAGTGTGCAAGGAGCATGAGGTTGTATGTAGGGTTACCCTTAAACATGTGGTCAGAGGTTGTCAATATTATTTTATATTTGATTAATAGAGGTCCCTCTACTCCTTTGGGTTGTGGTATTCCAAAGGAAGCATGGACTGGTAAGAAGGTTAGTTATTCTTTTTTCAAGACCTTCAGTTGTGAAGCATTTTCTCATATAGATTCTAAAAATAGAACCAAGCTAGAAGCTAAGTCAAAGAAATATGTATTTTTTGGATATGGCATTAATGAATTTGGTTATAGGCTTTGAGATTTTTTAAATCATAAAATTGTGAGAAGAAGGGATGTCATATTCAATGAGAAAGTGTTGTACAAAGATCTATTGCAGCAACATGAGAAGAAAGAAGATGATTATGTAGTGTTGGATGATACTCCAAAAGATGATGTTCCAAAAATTCATCATGATCTACAACAACCACAACAACAAATACCACACACACCAATGAATGTTAGATGTTCAACAAGGCTAAGTAGATCTCCAAAAAGATTTTCTCCTTCCTTGTACTCTATTTTACTTATTAATGTTGGTGAACCTGAATGTTATGATGAAGCTATGTAGGTGGATACAAAGATTTAGTGGGATTTTGCAATGAAAGAAGAAATTGACTCTTTGCTGAAAAATAAGACATGGGCTTTATGCAAGTTGCTTGCAGGTAAAAGGGATTTATAGAATAAATGGGTTTATAGGTTAAAAGAAGAGGATGGAAGTAAGAAAAGATTTAAATCTAGGTTAGTTGTAAAATAATTTGCATAGAAAAAGGAATTGATCCTGATGAGATATTTTCTCTTATTATCACGACAACTTCTATTTGCACTATTTTAAGTATTGTGGCTACTAAAGATTTGCATTTAGAGCAGCTTGATGTTAAATCAACCTTCCTTCATGGTGATTTGGATGAAGAGATATATATGGCATAGCCACAAGGATTTGAGTTAGTGTGTAGATTGAAGAAAAGTTTATATGGTTTGAAGCAAGCACCTCAACAATGGTATCTAAAATTTGACAGGTTTATGCGTGAGCATGGATACAATAGGTGTCATTCAAATCATTTTTTTAATTTTAAGAGGTTGGATGATGACAACTACATTATTTTATGTTTATATGTTGATGATATGCTTGTAGTTGGGTTTAACATGGATCACATTAAGGTGTTGAAACACTAGTTAGCACATGCATTTTCTATGAAGGATTTGGGGGCAGCAAAATAAATCCCTAATATGAATATTTGCAGAGATAGGAAGAATAGGAAATTGACTTTATCTCAAGCTGATTATATTGTGAAGGTGTTGCAATGTTTCTCTATGGAGAATGCTAAAGTTGTTAGCACACCTTTATCTGGTCATTTTAAGTTGACTAAGGAGATGTGTCCCAAGACACAAGAAGAGGAGGATAAGATGTCCAAGGTACCTTATGCTCCAACTTTAGGAAGCTTGATGTATGCTATGGTATGAATAAGGCCAAATATTGCACATGCAATGGGAGTCATTAGTAGGTATATCAATCATCCAAGGCTTGACCATTGGAATACAATCAAATGGATTCTCAAATATTTGAGAGGTACATCCAATAAATGTTTACATTTTGGGGGCTCTACTACTGATTTACGAGGCTATGTTGACTTAAATTTTGTATGAGATATTGATACCATGCAGAGTACTACAGGTTATGTATTTACTAGTTGCTAGAGAAATAGTGAGCTGGGTTTCTAAGTTGCATAAGGTTAATGCTTTATCCACTATAGAAGCAAAGTATGTTGCTACTATAGAGGTAGCCAAGGAGATGATAAGGCTTCAGTTCTTCATGGAAGAATTAGGACAGCCACTGAGGGGTGATAATTTGTTTATAGATAGCTAGAGTACCATTCATCTTGCCAAAAAAAATTCTCTACATTCAAAGAGAAAACACATTCATTTACGGTACCATTTCATTCAGTCAATTTTGGATGATGGATAGTTGAAGCTAGAAAAGATACATATAGATGAAAATCCAATAGATATGTTTAGAAAGGTAGTAATAAGGGAGAAGTTGACCTCCTCTTCAGCTTTGGTTGGTCTTCTAGACTAAACAAAATAAAATAATAGTAGAGTCCAAGGTGGTTTGATATTATAGTGGGAGCTATGTGTTTAGCAGTACTATGTTCAGTCTCCAAGTAGGAGGTTATTGTTGTGGAGTCTTATCAGTCTCCAAGTGGGAGATTTTTGTGATGTGGAGCCTAATTAGACTCAAAGGTTTTTTTGGCATGGTTTCCCTCTAGATTATTTCTACGGGGTTTGGAGACAATGCCCCTAAGACAGGGTTAAGGGGTAGCACTCTAGGTGTGCTACCTATCACAGTACAGGGTAGGGTTGAGGGGCAACACCCTCACAGGGGTTTTTAGGGGCAACACCCCTAAAGCCAAAAATGACCTTATATTATAAAAGGTGTTGACTACTATTTTTCTATTATTCTAGCCCTAATTTTGTAAGTGAACAAAAACTTGTATAAAAAAGCTTAGGGTTAGGGATTTTCATAAGGTGTGATACAAAAATTGGTTCTTGTAGTGGTGTTGATTTGTAAGGGATTACAAATTGTAATAAGGTTGTAGTCATTGGATAATAATAATATTGGACTTGTTGTTGGTGGATGTAGCCTAGGGTTTGGGTGAACCACATTAAATCTTGGTGTATTGTGTTCTCTTTTATGTGATCTACTATTTTCTGGTATTGGTTATATTTGTATGTAACTCTTATTTCTATTAGAGGTTAATCCTAATAGTATGTATTACTATTGCACTCCTAATTGGTGATAGAGGTACCCTAGCCTTTCTTTGTGGATTAGAAAGAGAAAGCTATTAATATTGAAAATTACCTCTGGAAGATGCTCTTGTGTGTGTCTTGGGCATGAACCACGACAAGTTTTGTTTGGAAACTAGATTGTTCTTGAAGCTTAGAGTCACCAAGTATTTTTGAACAATGATCCTCTTGAAGGATTTATACTGGAGATAGTACTATCTCCCCAGCATGAACATGGAATCTTTCTTCAACACTAGTGAACTTTAATTTTTTTAACATATTGTCCCACCAAGCGTGCCACAAACTATTGTCACAAAAGCTTGCACCCTTGGACAACCTTGTGAAACATGGAAACAACCTTCAAGCTATTGGACTTGAACAATGAGGTTGAGTCTTTGAAGAAGGGCAGCTTCCTCTACTATTAGGATGAACTTAAACTATATTCTTGAAGAGAAAAGGGAGAAGGAATACATGTAAGTGACTACCTAATATATTTTAAAGAGGTGATGCACCAAAATAAGGTCTTTAGACCAAAGTCTACCCATACATGCACAGTGCCACTATCATGATAGTCCAAAGATATATAGATTTAGAATTTCTTTATTCTATTAACTACATAGAAATTAGACAACCAAATGAGTGACATGAGGAAAAATGCTTCACCTTTTATCATTCACGGACCAACAGAGATACAAAAATGTAGATTATAGATATCCATAGTACATCGAAGAGAGATAGATAAATCTTGCACAATACATGGGTGGCTAAAGGAGATAAGACAAGATGTCATATAATACAAGGGCAAAGAGGGAATTTGTAGTAGCATGCCAAGGTAATTCTAGAGAAATAGAGAAGATCTGACCCTAAGAAAAAGTACAACATCTACTTTCATAGTGTAAGCATAACTCAGATAGCTTCCACACTAAGATAGAATTCAACCACTATAATCAATTTTATAGAGAATAATTACAAAAAAATTGGAAAAGATCTTATTACAATGCAAATCTAGATGCAAAAAGGTCACTTATCTACCAAATAATCTCTATGAGGGCAAGAACAACAACCATTAACCATCTGACTAAGTAGATGGATCAATCGACGATGATGGAGTGTTTCTTTGGTATTTATCAGACCTAAGGAATGATGAAAGTAGTTGTAGGAGATCAAAAAGATCAAATTCATCATCAAGGGACTACTTCTACTATCATCAACTTGCCAATTTAGTCGTGTTATTTGGTCAACTAGAGTTAAACATCAAGCCTTGCCACATGGACCAAACATCTCTTACCATTTTACCACTTTGTCAACTTTCAACTTTATATCTTATGTTTGACTACCCGTGATCACATTTTTGCCACCACCTTTCTTCAATAATGGTTATGGCTTGTGCAACCATGATCTATTGGTTATCACTACTTTGCAACTTGTTCTTAACATTTTTTATTACTTGTAGTGATTCTACAAAGACTGGGATCCTGACCCCATCCACACTCTTGCCACCTTCACTCGAGGTTCACCTGCTAACCTTGCAATGATGAAAACACAAAGTAATCACACCTTCACTTGACCTTTGGGTTCACCCTCTAATCCTTACGACCAAGTAAACAAGTTGAATCACTTAATCACAACTCAAACCTTAGTCTCTTCTTAAGCTACTGTGACCATGTGCTGGTCGTAGATTCGAAAGATCTAATGGTGCAAAATGTGTCTTTGAAACATTGAAGACTTCCCCTTTTCACATCGTCACAACTTAAACCATAGTATGTTAATATGACCATGCAATTAGGAAAAAACAAAGAAAACAAACCTTCACCATCCCGACCTTGGTTAAGCCAGTAAACCCTACGATGATGTGAACACAAGACAATCATGCCTTCGCTTCCTTGATCCTGATTAGCACTTAACTAATTCTGACTATGCAAATCACACAATCATGATTTGAAATGTTCTAAGGCATGACATGAAATAAAGGATATATCCAATGTTATATTATTTCATAAAAAACCCTAGGTGACCATTGAATGGATTATTATTTGAATTTGATTTTCTGGCAGGAGGGGACTTTTTGGCTAATAGGTACTACAAAGGCATTATGTTCACAGGATCTAGTTCTACTCTGAGTGGATTTGTTGACTCTAATCTAGTAGAAGATATTGATATAAGGAGTACTATAAGGTATGTTTTCACTGTAGGGGGTACTACAATTAGTTAGATTTCTAGATTGTAGAAGGTTAATGCACTTTCAACCACTAAAGCTGAGTATGTAGCTACTACATAAGATATCAAGGAGATGATTTGGTTATAATGTTTTTTTTAGAAAAATTGGGTTAGAAGAAGGAAGATCACCCATTTTATAGTGATAGCCAGAGTGTCATTCATCTTGCAAAGAATTTTTCTTTTCATTCAAGGACAAAGAACATATAGCCCAAGTACCATTTTATAAGGTCTATTTTGGAGGATGGCCAATTGTGGCTTGAAAAAATTCACACAAGTGAAAATCTTGTAGACATGTTCATGAAGGTAGTCCTCAAGAAGAATCAAGTTTCTTTCTCAGCTTCTATTGGGATTCTTGACTGATGATCGTGGAGGTAATACACATCAAAGTCTTTTATCCAGTGGGAGTTGCACGTACTACATTGTCATTTGGTTTCAATCTCCAAGTGGGAGATTATTTGATGTGGAGCCTGATCAGTCTCCAAGTGAGAGATTGTTTGGTGTGGAGCCTGATCAATCTCCAAGTGGGAGATTGTTGATATTTTTGTGACTGATCATGTAGTGGGGGTTGATGTTGAGGTTCCTTGGGGAAAATAAAATTGGCAACATTGTAGAAACCCTAAAATGGTCAATTTTAGAGGTTTCCCTAGAATGTTGTTATAAGCAGTTGAGATGCATAATGCATTGTAATGTTGGTGAACATTTTTGCTAGACAATAGAAAGGTTGAAGGCTGTGTAGGTGGATGTAGCCCAAGTTTTTGGTGAACCATGTGTGTTATCTATGTTCTTTATTTTTTCTTCTATTATTTTTTGCATATTACTATTTATTCTTATATTGTTCTATATTTGTCAAACCCTAGTAGATTTTGATGAGTATATGAAACATCATATTCCTATAGTTCAAGGGTTACCCTTGGATGCTCCATCAAAATTATGTTTATCCAATTCATCTGGAGGAGGTTCCCACCTACAAATTTTCTATCTTATTTATTGGCTTTAGGATACATCATTGGAGGGTTGATGATCTTATTCCATCTCTTTTTCATCAACACATCCCATTTTGAGAATCTTCCTTCTTCGTTGATCGAGTTGTCTAGATGGTTATTCAGGACTTATGTTATACTAGCTTCCACTTTGTTTGGAAGAAATTCAATCGACATTTCTTCTTCTTTGAATATTCTTTTATTACGTGCTTTCTACATTTCCCATAGGAGGATGGAAAGAAAATATTCCAAAGGTTATTATAGGTCTTGGATTGTCCATATTTTGGACAACTCTTGATATGGCTCCATAAGTTATTTTGAAGAGCACATGACCAGTTAAGTTTATTACATAGCCAATGTAAACATTTTTTAGCAAAATTGCATTTGTAGAGTAGATGACCAGTTGTATCCAATTTCTTTTTTCAAAGGGGGCATCTTGAAGGGCCCTCAAATTCCATTTCAGTGAATCTATCAGCTGTAAGAATGCTATCTTGGGAGGCAACCCAAAGGAAAATACTGGCCTTGGGTAAGCATGTTGGGTCCTAGCATAGAGCAAGGGGGATTCAAAACCTTTCCCACCTATGAGAGTTAATGATTAGTTCATATCCTCGTTTGACACTATATGTCCCAAATTTTGAAGCTCCCATATGAGCTTATCTTTGTAGTTGGTTTGCCTCCTTGTGATAATTTGTTCATAAAGGTGTTTTTCATGTTTTGTAAGTCCTATGTTTTATGGATTTTTCCATTTCCAAACCTCCTGGTGTCTCTCTTCACTTTTATATAAATAATCTTTCACATGGAATCCCTAGGAATTGCTAAGGATTACTTTGATGTATCCCATGTTAAATTATCATTAATAAGCAATCTACATTTCATCATAAAGTTCCAAGTTTTGGAAACTTTTGGCGGATTTATGGTTCTAAATAAAGCTAAGGGGTTTGAGTTGTTGATGTATTTATTGTATAGAATTTGTGCCCATTTATTTTCTTTTTCCTAGAACATTCTTTGTACTAATTTTTCCTAAAATGCTTCATTTTGCCATCCAAAATCTCTAATCCCTAAAGCTCCCATTTCTTTGGGTTTACAAATATTATCTCATTTAATTAAAGCTAATTTCTTTTTCTCCTTTGTTCCCTTCTAGAATAAGTCCTTGAGCTTCTTATCTATTTTATGTTTAGCTCCCTTTGGTAGAGGAAGGTAGGATATTTGACAAGAAGGGATGGTTGATATAACTTATTTTATCTTTGTGATCCTTCTAGCTTTAGGTAGCCATTTACTTTTCTAGCTTTCCATTTTCTTTTCTATTTTTTCTATAATTGGATCCCAGGACTTGTTGTCATTGTTTTCTTTTTCTCATTGGATTCCTAGATATTTGCATGGGAATGTTCCTTTCCCATATCCCATCAATATGTAGGCTGATCTTTCTAGTTTTGATTTGGCATTTAGAAAGGAAAACTCTAACTTTTCTGCATTCACTTTTTGGCTTGAGCTTCCATATAGGTTTCTATGATTACTTTGAAATTGCTTTCTTCATTTAAAGAGCTATCTCATATCATCCACAAATTGTTGATGTATGATGTTATCTATATTTCCTATGAAAATGATACCTCTAATCTTACTATCATTCTGAGCCTTTTTAATGATTCTACCAAATGATTTCGCCATTAAAATAAATAAGAATGGGGATATCAGATCCCCTTTTCTAATTCCTCTTGAAGAACTAAAGAATCCTTCTGAAATTCCATTTATTAGGAGATATAATTTTGGTGTCAAATAATAGTTAAAGATAAGGTTGATCCATTGATGAGAAAAAATAAAGGCTTCTAAAGCCTTGCATTAAAAATGTTTGTCAACTTTGTCATAGGATTTTTGTATGTTCGTGAGCATGCAATACTCCCTTTTGATTTGGGTTGAATGTATCAATTCTTGAATAATTATTATACCATCTAGAATTAACCTATTAGGGACAAAACTTGTTTTCTCTTCGGATATTAATTTGGGAAGCATAATCTTAGGTCTATTTTATAGTATTTTGTAGATAGTGTTACATAATGCTATAGGTCTAAAATCACCTAGGTTTTCATAGTCTAATTTCTTAGGGGTCAATGCTAGAAATATGTTATTAATTTTTGCTAGAAGTGAGCTTGAGTTTCTAGTGGCTTCTATGGTTTTCCATAGATCTTATCCTAATATTTCCCAACATTTTTTGAAGAAAAATGCTTGAAATCCATCCGATTCTAGTGATTTATCAAGTTTTATGCTAAATAAGGCTTCTTTAGTTTCCTCTATTGAGAATGCTCTATTTAGAAATTTTTTGTCTTCTTTTTTAATTATTTTAGGGATGGATCTTAATATATTATTTGTGCTATGAGGTTTGAGCGTTCATAGTTATTCAAAATATCCAAGTAGAAGTTTACAAAGGTTTCAACTATTTTTGAGAGATTATCTATCATACTCCCTTCGTTATTTTTAATTATGGATATTTTATTTATGTTTCTATTAGTAATTGTGTTGTGAAAAAAATTATATTTATGTCTCCTTCATGGAGCCAAGTTTTCCTAGATTTATGTTTCTAGAATATTTCTTCTTTGGTTAAGATATTTTCTTGTTTTCTAATTAGTTATTTTTCTCTTTCATACCTTTCCATATTCATCCCTAATCTAATAATTTCTTCATTAACCTTTTTTAGTTCTTCTTATGTATTTAGTTTTTCTTTAAATATGTTATTGAATGATTTTTGTTCCATTTTAGTATATTTTCTTCAAGTAGTTTTAATTTTGATATATATTTGAACATTTTGGATCCCTCAACTTCCTCTTCATTCCACCATTGTTTAATACTGTCCATAAACTCTCCATCCTAAAACCACATTTTCTCACACTTGAATGGGTTTCTTGTTGGTTTTTGTTGTGCTATAATCTCTAGAAGTACTAGATAATGATATGATCCTGCATACAGAAGAATTTTGGATTGAACCACATGGTTGAAAGTGTGGAAATCCCCCTTAAAAATAAATCTATCCAATCTTTCCACAATCTTCTTGATTTCCTTTCTTCTATTGAACCAAGTGTACACTCCATTTGTCATTGGTAAATCTATTAAATTGTCCTAAGTAAACCATTCTTTGAAATCCAATATTTCTTGTGATACCATTTGTGATCCTCCACTCTTTTCTTCTAGTTCAAGAATTGCATTGAAGTCTCCTTCTATCCAAACATTCCCTATGCTATTTGACTTTATAAAGGTACTAAGTTCCTTCCATATGGCTTTCTTTTATATGCTTTGAATAGGTCCATATACATTTATAATGATAAATTGCAAGTTAGTCTTATAACTTTTAACTCTTCCACCAATCCAATTTTTATTTATTACCATACTTGTGTAATCCACCTTCCCTAGGTCCCAGATCACTCCTAGCCCACCCGATGCTCCTTCTTTCTATTCTCTCATTATAGTTCTCCAGTGACCTATTTATTTTTTAATTTCTCACCTTCTATTTTGTTTAACTTTGTTTCTTGAATTAAAATTATCTCTAAGTCAAATAAAAATAAATTGCACTTGAGAATGTGCTTTTTGTTAGGGGTATTGAGTCACCTAACATTCCATGTAGTTATCTTCATTGTTCTTTAGGAATGCTCTTCCCCTTCCCAATATTCACAATCTCTTGAATCTTTCTTTGCTTTTTTGCATTTCATGTTGTTGTGCTTAGTTCTACTAGAGTTTCCCTTCCCCTTTTCCTTTTTTTTATGTCACCCACATTTTGGGGTTGCTATTCCTTCCACATTATGTGCAATGCCTAATTTGTCTAAATTTTCATTTGTCCTTTGAATATTATTCCTGTCCCTTTCCTCTTCATTCTCCTTATTTTCCTGTCTGATTTTCTCTAGTATTTTTTTTCTCAAACTCTTCATCATTTTGTATTGTTCTTTTCTCCTCTAGTTTTCTATTGTATGTTCCTCTATTATTATTATGATTATTTTCCATTAGATCTAACACCCAAAATTCCTCCCAAAAATCCTTTTTAATCACCTTATTCTATTCTAAGTTCTTTGAATTTGTAAGTTTTTTCTCCCAAAGCTCATTTAGGAATGTTTCTATTTCTAATCCGAGACAATTCTCTTCATTCCCTCCAAGTTCCCCCTTTCCATTGTCTTGGATCTCAAAGGGGTCCTTACCATTCTGAGGAGTCTGCCAAAATTTGTGAGTTCTTTTCTTATTCTTCACTTTTTTTCTGATGGTTGTTATCATTTCTATATTCCCAATAATAGATGGAGGAGAATGATAATATTCTGCCCTTACGATTGACCTGTCATTATTTTCTGTATACAGGAACTTGGTCCATCCTTCTTATTTCTTATTGTTATACCTTCTCCCTCTACCTAATTCCAGTTTCACTCTATCATTATATTTCCTATTTTATCAAACCATTTACATGGTTTTTCAATTTTATTTATGGGGGCGATAATTTCTTATATAATTGTGAAGCATTCTGGGGCTCTGGGTTCTTCCTATTCTCACCTTTTTCATTCCTTTGGTCCTCATTATTTTGTGTATTCTTTGGTGGTATATCTTCTTTGGTTGCCTCATTTGGTTGTGTTTGAAGTTTCTCTATTTTGTTGATATGGTTCTAATGTGTTTCCTCCCAAAGTGAGAAGTAATCCTCTATATCACTTCTTGTGATAATAATTTAATGTGTCATTTTAACTATCTTGGTCATGTTTTGTTTTATCACTTTAGCCAAGTTGTATTTGTTATTGCAATGTTCACATTTTAGTAAGTTTGTCATTTTTTCTTCTATACTAACTCTTATTATATTTGTGATCTTTATTAAAACTTGTGACTCTTCTTCAGAAGCTACTTCTTCTCTTCCACCATCAATATCTTGTGTCTATTAGGATTAAACATAGACTGAAATAACAATTACATGCAAATATAAACAATATCAAAAAATAATAAATCGCACAGAAGAGAACACAAGACACTAAGATTTAATGTGGTTCACCCAATCCCTGGGCTACGTCCACCAAACAGCAAGTCCAATATTATTACGATCTAGTGATTACAAGCTAATTACAATATGTAATCCCTTACAACTCAATACCACTACAAGAAGCAATTTTTCATCACACATTAAGAAAATAACTAACCTTAGGCTCTTTTATACTAGTATTTTTACTGCTTTACTACCAAGGAATTATGGAGTATGTATAGTACTTTCCTAATCAATCACCACAAACTAATAGTGTCTTCCTTTGAGATTTTTAGTTCTCTTCTTTTGTAATTATTTCCCCTTCTTCCTTTTCCCTGTACCCTAGATTCTTCTTCCATTTATTGGTTGGATTCCTGATTGAATCTTTTTCAACTTTATTTTTGTTTTTGTTATGATTTTAGGGGAACATTTTTTTAGTGATGAATTTATTTTATTTGGGAGAAACAATCATTTCTACTCTGGTTATGAATTATGATTTCATTAATTTTACCTTCAAATTTTGAGATTTTGAGTATATATATTGATCTATTTGTTATTAATTTAAGCGGTTTGATTTCTTGTGTGCCTAGTTTGATATCAATAAGAAACTTGACATTATTTGATTTAATATAATTAGAATATATCCCTATCAATTCACCTATTTCCTCCCCTATGTGGTTGAGAATTTGGAGGTGATTAAGCTCAAAGGGGAGGGATTTGATGATAACCCATGTTGGACCCCATACATTTTTTATCTTGTCTTTGCTGAGTTCAGGTTCTCATTTTAGCAATTCTAGCAGGTATCCTTTAAAAAATAAATGTTGAGTGGACAAAAATTCATTTCTTACTTGACTATCTAGGCAGTGAATATACAACACATTTTTAGAAAAGGAGGATATACTTACTTGGTTTCCCCAAAATTCTTCCAACCAACTTGTGAGTTTATTTCTCTTCTTTATCGACCCATCCCAATAAGCATATAATCCATGTTCTTTACGATCTATCCATTGATTTTCACTTTGTGGATTGCTAATGACCAGAATTTGTTTTGAGCTATCTAGTTGTGGATTATTGTTGGATATCCTAAAGCTATGGGGTTTTCCATGGTTAGAGTAATTAGTCATCAAATTTAGTTTCTAGGGATTTGGTAAATTCCTTTATGAAGAGGAAATCAGTGGTTTGCATTTATGGTGGGGGGATATATGCTTTATTTGGATTGTTGTTATGATGTTTGTACTTTTTTAGAGGTAGGGTTTGGTTCTCAATAGGTTCTAATATTCTAGGCCAAGGGTGAGTAGGGTATTCTTTGATTTGGATCTCTATTGGTAGAGGTGAGGTTAAGCTTGAATTTGAAATTTATGGGTTATGAGGATTTATTTGATACTTTCCAATAGGGATATTATTAGGTTTTTTATAAGAATATGGGCTTGCTATTTTTTTCTAGGGTTTCAAAATTACTTTTGCTCAAATTTGATGGGGGGTTTATCTTACCTTTGTCTTTTTTATTGTGTTGATTTGAATCATGATGCAACCATTCCTTCGATCTTAGTGCATACTTGGTCCTAGAGACAATCTCTATTTGTTGTTTTATCCTAGTGCCTATTGAGCTGGAATTTCTTTATGTTTTGTTTAATATGTTTAGATAATGCTTTCTGCAATTTCACTTCTGCTTGGGCACTTTTTCTTTCTTCCTTCTCTGAATTGTTATCCATCCTTCTTCATTGGATTGGATATTTTTTTCCCCAAAGTGATAGATCCTCTTTGTCTTGTTTATCTTGGCCCTTCTGTTTGTGGCCTATTGTGTCTTTGGACCACTTCTTCCTTGAGTTTCTTTGTTTGATTCTCATGTAGTTTTGATAGTATTTTGAAGCTATTCTTGCTGTAAAAGTTGTTATCGGGTCCAATTTTCTGTCTGCATGTATGATATTATTTATTCTTCCCATTTAGGTTAATATATTTTGCATATGCTTTGTTTGCATCCATAGGATATGTTTTTGTTGATTTCACCAATTTCATCATTTCAATCATGTAATATTATTAATTATTAATGTATTTCTTTTTCTCCATCTAATTAATTACTGCAAGCACTATTAAAGCGTAGTTTATTATTTAAATTATTAATAATAATAATTAAAGCTCATTATTTAAATGTGGCTCTAATTTAATTATTATTAAATAAATAATTATAATAAGGCAAATATATCATTAATCTTTTAATTCTTTTTCTCTCCAACTTCTTACATTAGACTTTTAAATTAAATATTTTAAATTGAAGCACATATTGAATTAATTTCTAATTAATTAACTATCATTATATTTTAATTTCTATATAACTAATTTTCTAAATTCGACTTCCAAATGAAGTCTTTTAAATTAAAGCACATATTTAATTAGTTTTTAATTAATTGAATATTATCATATTTTAATATTTTCTTTTTAATCAAATAATATTTAATAATTCTCAGTATTATATGATTAACCCATATATTATAATTAAATTATTTACCAAATAAATCACATAGGCAAATCCACATAAAAACAACATTTCAAAAATTGACCAAAACTCAAAATCAAAAAACACACGTAAAGATAAACTCATCAATTTAAAAAAGGTGGAAAGTCAGATACATGTCCTTCTTAGGAAAATTAATTAGGCTATGGCTAAGATTGGACCTGAATATTATCTGCCCATTCTTACCATTGAGTTATTGTGATAGGGAACACTCATCCTACCAATTCAGGGATGTCGATATTTGGTACCTACAAATTTGTATAAAAGATGAGCATGTACATGTGCATATATATCTAAGATAAACAACTAGTGGTGGGGAGTGGTACATCGTGTATATCTTGACTAGAAAATGACTATGACTCCCTCTCTCAACCATATCAAACACATTAAACATAAATGTAAAAAAATATATACACACACCATACACATGCAAGTATGGGGTAAGTATAATAGTTAAAATTAAATATAAATAACATCATATTCAAACATGAATATCTCATCATCATGAGGACATAATAAACATCTTTAAGACACACCATATGAAGACATCATAAAAGTAATTTCAATTAAAGCATCATCACTACAAGCAGGAAATTTTTTACAACCTGACATAATCAATTACTCAACATATAAAAGTATTGCATTTCAAATATCAAATAAGGTCCAACACATTTATAGAAGAGTTATATACAACTAAAACAAATAAGTCTATAATGATAGGAAAGAAGGGGTATTACATTCTTATTCATTTCATGCACTAGAATTTACAATATAATGGGATTTTCAAGCTTCAATAGATTGTCATTAAACTTCATAATACACACATTTATACTTCATTTTCACTACTAATACCAAAGATATGAAGATTCAAATAAGAGTTTCAACCAATAATATTAACAAAATACATCTTTATTTCAACATGATTCATATAATGCAAGGACATTGACATATGGAGTGAGAATTTCATCACTCAACTCATGAAATTACATGGAAAAAAAACAACGATAAGAAATGGATCACTCTCCAACATTAACACTTGATCACAAAACAATCATGAACTCCTTTCTTCACAAGGATCCAATAGGAGGTTCAAAGACTCCTAAACTATCTAACATGAATCCAGAACTTGCAAATAAGATAGAGCATAACCATGGAGTGCTCACCTCCTAACTTAGGCCTCAAGGAGACCACCCACCAAACTTGGAGAACCAAGTCCAAATGGGTTACAAAAACAATCAAACTAGAAATACAAGAACATCACAAGAACACCCAATCCAAGGATTCACAATGGGTTTCACCTAAGAACCCATGAATAATGGGTGAAGGTGGGCCAACCAAGGAGGAGATATCAATTCTAATACATACAATTTCATGCCTTCATAAGACTCATAGTAATCACATTTCATCCATACACATTCTCCCCTTATCACCCCCAAAAGATATATAAAAAAAAATGGCAAGTAAGGACCCATACACCTTGCTTATTTTCCCTCTTCTCCATGAGAAGAGACTCTACACTTCCATAAAGGCCACAACTAACCCCTTCACCCAAGGCTACTTCTTCCCTCCCAATAGTGACTAATGCCTTTACCACCATCCACAAAACCCTCAAAGAAAATACAAGAAACAATAGAAGAAAACACCATTCCCATCCCTTCACAAGCACAATAACAAGAATACATAAAATTCATGAAATACATGAACAAAGATATTCAACATGCTACTCTACAACCAAATTTAATAACACCCTTGGTAAGAGTCACCAAACTTTCTCAAAATGTGATGGAAATGGATAGCTGAGAACAACCCTTTCCCTTTTTCTCCAATCTTCAAACCCTAGTGTATCTAAAGCTAGAGAGTGGTTGAACACCCACTAAGTTGTTCAAAGCCCTCTAAAGAGACCTCCAAATCCTAACCACCCACTAGCAATAAGTTTTTGATTTGATCCCTAGTCCTTGGCCATCATTCTTGTCTTGTATCATAAATGCAAGTTTGGACAAGTGTGTGGGTAAGGGTAAGGACATAAGACCTCTCCATTTTCACAATTTTTGCAAAAGGGGTTGTTTGGAGGGTCCCTAAAGTTTCCTGGGCCTCCTAGTAGTGAAAAATAGGTCTCTAAATCATATCACTACCATATGGGCACTTGATTTCCACTAAATTAAGCTCTTATGAGCATTTTTTTTATCCCTTAAAAGTGAACTAAAATTTTGAATTCAAAATTATATTTTGGTTGGATTTCTCATAATACCTCTTAACAAAGAAGATTAGCTTAGATGCTTAATTAAGTTTAGATTTAGGCTAAGCGTCTCTTACCAAATCCTAATTGACATGTCATTTACACATAAACATTACAAGTGTCAAGTGACACCATTAAATTACAATATACATTACAAGTGGCATGTTACTAATTATAGAATGAATTAATCAAGTACATGCATTCATTTTATATATACAAATTAAAATACACAACAATGAGGTTCAAATATCTTCAATAGATTCAACGTTGGCTTCACTGATGCACATAGGTTTAGCTCTCAATTTAGCACCATGGTTAATTCCCTGCACACTCAATTTGAATATTAATAGTTCAAGAGAAACCACATATATATTAAGTTAATTTGTATAATCAAATTCAAATTCAAACATTCTTGATTTTATTTCCATAAGCTTTTTCCATTTCTAAATAATGGTCAAATATAACAAACTTGCATAATTGAAAACTATGACATATACATCAATTGAATTCTTAAAATCTTAACCATAATTCATCTAATCATACTAGGTCTAATCCTGATCTAGTTTATATTACTAAAATGAACTATCTAAATGCATACATATATAATATTGTCAAAGCATCATAGCTAAAACATAATAAAGTAATCCTCACAAGAATCTGACTAATACCCATTTCCATTTAAACTCTTAAACCATAAAACCCCTAATTCATTTTCATCTTTATTAACATATAAGTCCATTAACTTCATAACACCGATGGTGTACAACGTACCCTAGGTCAATGTAAAATATTATGATTACATCACATTTTAGCAAAAATAGTAAATTAATCTCACCTAGAACTATACTATTGTGTAACACAACACTCTTATGTATTTAAGACACACTAACCCACTATTTCATTTTCCAATTAAACACATAGTTGTCCATCTTTAAAGTCTATAAGCATTGCATTATATTTTTGTCCAAAACTTCATATATCAACTAAGAAATACTGATCTCATCTCAAAATATAATTCACACACCAATCTCCATTTTCCATTAGTGCAATAAACAACATCACAAAATTACCTAGATAGATATCATCAACACATATGCAATAGCTTCTAGTATCATCAAGTGATCACTTGAGTGAATAATTATTAACGCATGCCCAGGGGTCCTAGCCCCATCCTAACACTCTAGTTCCATCAATTGTAGAATATATATAGATACAATGCATACCAAGGTGTCTCAACCCTATTGAACCTAACTTATGTCTCTATGTAGTTGGGAAAACTTAGCAAAATGTAGTATTATCATTTAATCACACAATATTCTCCTATAGTTACTTGTACAATAGTTTACTCTAACTTCTAATTTTAAGTTATCTTATGAATACTTCACAATGTGAGGATAGTTTTATCTTCGATTTTCTAACCATCCTTATGAGAGTATGCATTAAACTATAATACCATAATACTATTCATTCCATCATCTCATCCTTCTCTTCTATCTATTCTATTCTCCTATAAAGAGAATTACTATAGAAATTCATATTTAATAAGTGCATGTGAGGAAAAATCTTACGAAATTGCTATCTCTACCAAATTCAAATTAGTGCAATATGTAAATTTTTAAGTAATTCTTATTAGATCTTATTGAAACTAATAGACTATTTAATTAAATTTAATAGTCACTTAGAGTTGGAATAGATAGCCATCCAATTTAGAAAAGAAAAATATAAATGCTCATAAGATTAAATCCTTCACAAGTAAACACAAAAGGAGGGAAAAAAACATGGTAGAACAACCCAAAAATAAGCACCTACAGTATGCTGGAAAATGTATGGAAAAAAAAAGATCAATTCCCATCCCAAGCCAAAAAATACACAGTCAATTTAAAATTATTAGATCATTGCCCATTTGCACAATATATTTTTTAAACTAAGTGCTCTCCAAAAATAATAATGACAAGAGTTTAATATCATATGTTTTCAAAAAACATTCTATTAAAAAAAGCTTATTTATTATAACATGATGGGCACCTCTGCATCCCATCTCTATTCCTTCTCATTTTCATTTGCAGACTTAATTAAAATGGCATGCAATGGTTGGGCCCTAGAACTCCACCCTCATCTCCTTGGAGAGCTCCAATATTTTTGAGCATTACCTTCTTCCTTATGACAACCAACCAACTCATAAATAATTTTGTCCCCTCTTACATAAGGTTCATGGACTAAAGCTAGGGGATAGGGAGTTAAGGGGGGAAGTAGAGTAGGGTTAGAAAGTAGAATATGATGGAATGGGATATGTGTAGGGTAGGGATAGGTAGTTGGGGATAAAGTAGATTTAAGTTACCATTAAGTAAATCTATTTAGTAAGTAGGGGTAATTAGTTAATAAAATAAATTTTTGATAATAGATAAATTTAATTTAGTTAGTATGCTAAGTAGATTAGTTAGTAAGTGGGATCAATTAAATTAGATAGTGAGTAGGGGTTTAATATATGTAATTGTTAAATCAATTTTTTTTTTGTTAGTAATGTGAAATAAATCAATTGTAAGTGAATCAAAAATTTAGTTTATTGCTTAATTCATTTTAATTGTGTGGATAGTTATAGTGTACGTTATTTTGGTTTGTTTTGATTAGTTTAATTAACAAATTTTGATAGGTAATGTCTTATAGATAAGTTACATATACAGTTATTTTTTCTTTCGTTAAAATTTAAATTAATGTAGTCTTAGGTGATTTTAGTGATACTCTATATCATTATATGTTCTCATTATTTAGTGGTTATTTCTTGACCAGTATATCAATTTGGAAACTAAGCTATAAACTTGTGGATTTGGACATCTTCAAGTGGTAACCAATGACCTACTGGACTCATTTACTATATGGACCAAGGATGTAAACTTGAAATGATGCCTGCAAAGTATATGTTTAAACCCCATTCTAAGTATCATCATTAAGCAATAAGAATGGAATGCTTAGGCTACCATGTTGAACTTCACATAAATGATACTACTCTACTAGAAACTTCATGATATAGAAATGAATCTACTCCATTGCCTGTGTTGCAGGAACAACTACCAATTTTTTTACTCGTAGATGCAAGAATGACATAATATTAACTTAAGTCTAAACAAAGCTATAAAATAATTCTATCAAAAGAGAGCTTTCACTCACCAAGTGGACCCCATTAGATGAGTGGATGGAGAAACTATGCAAAACTCAAATACTAGATAAATTAAACTCATCAAAATACAACTTCATATTCAACTCATCAAATACAACTGATAATTATAAAATCACAAACTTTACTATTTGTTGTTACATTACAAAGGATTTTTTACTAACTTTGGAAAATAAAAGTAGCTACTTACTTATCCTATTTGACTAAAACAAACTTTCCTATTTCTAAGATTCTCCATGATGTGGGATCAACCGAATCTTCAATAAATTACAAAAAATATAGGGAATCATTAAAAATGGAATAAGTCTTCCTAGAATACAGCTTGCCATGCTTATAGATTTTAGGTAGGGTGTTGATAGTTAAGTTGAATCATTGCTTTGCAACTATTTCTTGTAATTGCTACATGAATGTACTGCCAAGTGCTTGATACATGCCACTCTTCAGGTACTCTTGACTCATTCCTACAAAGGGTTAGCAAAATTTCCAACTTCAAAACATATACTCAATCATCAAATTATAGAAAACTATTTAATGTACTAACTCACCAATATTTTCTCACAACACATGACTACAAAAACAGTCCCCATTAAGCTATAGGAAGAGAACATCATATCTACTTATCATGCACATATCTAATTTCATTAATCATCCAAAAGTTTTATCTTATATCATGTTGACAAATCATAAATTATAGAAGTTCACCAAGTTACATACTTATGCAATCATCATAGCTTAAAGGTATTCAAGTATGAACATAGAAAACTATAAAAAGACTATGAAACTTGTCAAAATAGATGTTATAAAATAGTCTCATCAACTCCCCCCAACTTAAGACCTTGTTGGTTCTCTAGCAAGCATATAATTTTTTACCTAATCCTTAACATGGAAGTCAAAATAGATACTTTCACCAAATTCTCCTTCATTAGAATTCCCTTAGTAGCCTTTATTTTTCCTATGCCTCTACCACATTCTTTTTTGAGCAACTTTTTTATATTAATTAGGATCCTCATTCATACCCAATAATGAAGGAATGAGAAAAGATGGTTGAAAATTTAGAGGAAACCAAAAAATCTTTCTTTCTTAGCTCAAACTAATATACATGGGAGCTCTCCTCATTGCCATGATCAGGTTTTGTGGTGAATGAGGTTCTTTCACCTTCAAACCATGATGGATTCATATCCATCTTTGTATGATAGACCTCATATATTCCCTTAGTTACCTAGAACCTAGTTGTTCAAACTATGTATAGGAAACCTCCCTTAAAGGATTGGTTTTCTAACTTCCTGATTTAAAATCAGCTACTTTCAACCAACCCATGTAGCAAGTCCTAGGATCCTTAGCCTTTTTCCTTAAGAGTAGGGGTGTGGTCATCTCTACTCCCCTTTAAGGTCTTTCTTATTCTTCCCTACTTAGTTCATTTTTTATCCAAGACATAAGGGCTTTGAGTTGAATATCTCCTATGTACATCAAGGGATTCCATTCCCTATCATTTGGTACTACTAGGTTGTGCTAATAGAGTTCATAAAGAATATTCTTAATTACAAGTGGGAAGTGTATGAAGGCATAATAAAATTCATGAGGTGTATTCAAGGATAAAGGCCTTTAACTATTATAGTCAATTGGAAATTCAACATTTTCTCGTTAAGAAAAAGGGCATATACCTAGGTTAGTGGATATCACTGAAGTAAACAAGGTATGTTGGTTGTAATTTGAGTAATATTATCCTTCACCACTGTAATATCATCGTCCTTATTCCTTAATTCCTATTGTTGATTATGAATAGTTCTTTCCAATCATGATTTTCCCTCCCTCTAACTAGCCTTCTCTAATAGTAGGTGCAGATACAAACTAAGCCCAATTAGTAAGGGAGTAGATAGATCAAGTGAAGGCATTGGACACTTCTCTCTACATCAATCCAACCCTGTGTCATAGAAAGCCTTGGCTTACCTGATTCTTCTTTATAAGTTGGTATTCTAGTCCTTAAACTAATTTCCCTTTCTTAATTTTCAATTACCACCTATTTTGGTTACTCACATTTGTGAGGCTCCAATTTTTTTTTGATTAAATTGTTCAACCTCTAACTATTCTGCAACCTAAAGAAAAAAAATTTATTCCTAGACTAGGAATGTGCACAGCCAATTGACCATTAAATTTTGCATTGATATTAGAAACTTCAGCATTTATGTTGTCACTAATTGCTACAAGAATATTTTCTTGAGTTTCACTTGTTTTTGGCAAATCACCCTCAAGAACCAAATCATTTCCTTCATAGACATCTTCATTTATCACTTCCCCTAGTTGTCAAGAACATTTTCAATATTTTCTAATGACACATTAGTTTCAGTTTGTGTTTCTTCAACTTTTTCTCATGACACAACTATTTCTCTTTCATTCCCTATTTCAAGGTTAATTTTTTCCTATTCTACATTTCCAAAAGAAACAATATCTTCAGTGCAGTTTTAACCCTTTATAGAAGTTCAAAAAAGTCCCCTACTACTCCTTCTAATAGGTTCTCAAGGTATGGTCTTGGAAACCCTTTTTTATTTATTGCTAGAAGATTCTCCTTCAATCGAAGCTACAAGTGTCTCCTCAAATTGAACCTATATCTTCTTTAAGGTTTGCATATTAGGGGTACTAAGGTCCATATCTTTTTATGTCCCTTCAAAATAGGGTTCATCAAGTTGTGTATTCTCTTCTACTTCTTCCCCTTTATCCCCCTGGATGAAAGACCTATTTTTCATTCCAAATCGAGGAGTATCAAGTTTTTCATAGGACTTAGCTCTTTCCTTCTTTTTCTTAGAAATAGAGGATTCTGGGGAGACTACAACCCTCTTCATTTTACTAGGACTGGGGTTTTCAAAGGAACATGTTCCAGGTGTTCAATAGTCTTAACTTTACTAGTAGGAAATTTTAATGATCCTACCTACCCCTTCTCCTCTAGGCCCTATAAATCTAGAAGAATATACATTAATTAATACAAAATATTCTCATGTCACAATTCCATTTCATTTCAAGTTTTAAACCAATAAATTAATAAAATAGTCATGACCAATAGAATTTGGCTTACCTACTTAGACTACGAAAACCCTCTTCTTTAGAATATTAAACATGAAACTAGGCATGTTCAATGGCTTGTTGTCATGGCGAAGAGAGCTGAGAAGTTTAAAGTAAAGCCCATGTAACCACTAGTACCAACCCTTTCAAAATATGTAATGCACAATGTACTTGACATATCGGTCATAGGGTGGTGGAAATGAAATCCTTCTCGTGTCTTATTTTTTATCAACGTTTAGGTGTCTATCAGTGTGCATAATGAACTCGACTCTTGTAGACCTGACATCAAAATCCTCTTTGTATGAATCTCCTTCCTAGGGTAACCCTAAAACTTGTGCAATAATATCCTCATTGCATTCAACAAAAAGACCCTTAACTATAGCTACAAAGGAATTTAGGAATTGGAAAGCCACCACTTCATCAGATGTTGCCAATTTGGGAAAGCAACTCAACCAACCCCTAGCTTCAAATCATTCCCAAGTAGGTTTGTCTTCAAGGAAAAGATTATGAATAGTAGGTTTATGATGAATGATATCACCTCCCAATACTATTGTATCAAGAATTATCAAACTACTATCAAACCATAATCATAGTGCAGGCTTGCAAATGTTCAAGAGTTCAAAATAACATAGATAGGAAATTGAAAGCGGCCATAATCACATAGAGAAATGGCCATAAATGACATTTAACACACTCTTTTTCATATTTCAAATCATGATTAAATTTACATAGTTGATCGCATGTTATTTTATAATCACCTTTCATTAAACTGATGTACATGCTGAAATTATTGTATCAATCATGAACTTTCCTTTTAAAACATGGCATGCCATCATTCTCTCAAATGTGGGCTTATGGAATAATAATAATAATTGGACAAGAAAAAAATAAAATATGATGTATTCCCCCTCCCCAACTTAAAATGATGCATGGGTTCCATCATGCCATGTGCGCGGGCTTAGATAGTAAAGTAAATGATTATGAAAATCTATAATTCAAATGAATGAAATATATGTATGAGAACATCGTACTTACCTATCTAGTGTGTCATATTGATTGCATTATCATAAAATGTGTAGAAGTGTGAAATGGATGAGTGTAAAGACAAAATTTTTGATCGTGAACTATTACAAAAAAAAAGGAATTTCACAAGTGAAAGAGTTTATTATGGAAATTTGAAATAAATTCAATGAATTGAGAGAATATGAGTGGAAGACCTATATTCCATTGCTGCAAGAGGAGTTCAAGTTTTGTGGAATTCAAATTTTTACAAGAACTCTTCCCTATTCTAAGGTTTGTTGTAGAGCTTAAGGTGATGACCGTTGACCAAAAATTTGAACCGTATAGGATCTATTGTCAAAAATTACACAACATTATTATCATACACTACAACTATTTCATACTATCTGGTTGGTCAAGTAAATACCTCAATAACAAAGGATTGGACATCCTTCTACATTGACTCTATGATTAAACAAAATCATATATTTTCCTAAGAATAACATACTAACTTTGTTTTATTTTGTCAACTCAGGAGCGTAAGCTTGAGAGGGTGGCTACAAAGTATAGTCTCTGATTTCTCTTTAAATCATTACAACTAAAATAGAAAAGGAATGCTAAAGGAAACCAAGCAAGGAACTTAAACAACATTTTTTCTCAAAGCTTAAGGTAATGTTGCACATAGTAAATCTATTTATGCACCTATGTTACAAGAATAGTTCAATGATTCTATTATCAGTGGCTACATGAATAACAAAAGTCTACTTTGCAAATAAACAAACAAGGAAATAAAATCTATTCTGACAAATCAATTCACTCACTAAGTGGGCCCCCTTGGATGTGTGAATAGAAGACTAAAGGTGGAAACTTGAACTTTGTATTCTATTCATTCATAGTAGGAGATTACATCTGAAAACAAGATTACACACTGTTGAACAAACAATCTATTCTATCTTCCTTCTAGCTAAAGAAAAATAATCTTTTCAAAGCTACAATGAGAATTATTTAAAGGAAAGCTACAACAAATTCCTACTTCTATGATCACTCCATCAACAAGGATCAATTACAAATCATAAAGTTTACAACAAAAATAACATTAACTACATTGTAACTCCTCCCAAAATATAGTAGATTGAGGAAGCTAATTTGTGCACTGCCATAATAGAAATCACACAATAATCTACTTTTTTTGGTGATTCATCAACCTAGTTGGCTTTGACTTAGTATTGAAATTCTGACTTGAATATGCATGGAAAGTACCTGCAAAATATTTAAATGAAACAATTTCCACATACATATATATTCATTTCATCGTTAGTGTTAGAAAAGGTATAATGTTCAAATGTCACTCTTTGCAAATCCTATGGCTACAAGAAGGAACCTACCCAAACATAGCATGGATGAGGAAATATTTATCAGCATGTAATATTCATTCATTAAACCATAGAAGTCCATAGATTCAAGAAAACATATCATATCTAAACAATCTATACTTCAATCTTCATGTCTTAACATATAGATAATATATTAATAAAAACATATGTTCTTTTTCTTAAATCATAGAGTCATAAAATTTTTCTTACAAGATAATTGTCTAAAAACAAGATATAAGGTTCTCAAAATAATGGCTTTTACAGGTTCATCATTCCCCCCAACTGATCTATTGCTGGTCTCTAGCAATCATGAAGTTCCTGATCTGAGCCCGCACTCTCCAATCACTAGGTGTCCTTTCACTTGGCTCATTCTTTACATAATCAAAGTAACCATAATTTTTCTTGAGCCTCTTCCAGTGCCAAACTTTAGCAGTCATGTCATGATCTTCTGCATTGTCATTTGCTACTAGTAGTGTCTACAGGAGAATTGGAGGCTGATACCTTAGTGGCAAACAATTTTTACACTAATTTCTCCCCAAGTTGATATACCAAGGAATCCTAATTGTAATAAGAGTCAGGTTTTGTGAAGAGTGTGGTTCTCCTATTTTTAGATCATGTGGCATTCTAACCCATCATTTCCTTAAGGAAATGATTGTTGTTTCCACATTCTAAGATAAGTCTTGTTCCTAGTTTGTAAACGCTTGTTCTCTTACTGCACTCAACTTACCAAGTCCTATAGGATTTCCCAAAATAGGAATCCAATCTAGATATGTTTGTCTAGAATTTTGAACTTTCGATCTAATGAAAAAAGGTGTTGTCATCTCATTCTCCCTGTAGGGTGTAGCTTAATGCCCCTTGCTTATTTCATTCTATATCCATTACATTACTGCCCTTAACCACACATCCCCTACATACATGATTGGGTTCTATTTAGTGTCATTAGGCAATGCCAAATTGTGAAGATACAATTCACACAGTAAATTTTTCAAAGTTATAGGAACAAATAAAAATGCATCGTAAAACTCATGTGTGGTAGAGAGGGGTTAAGTCCTTCCACAATTCTAGTTAATTTATAATTCACAAATTGTTCTCCATGTGTCAAGTGAAAAGGTCCAAACAAGTATTTTTTGCCATCCAAGGTAGATATGTCTAGGGTACTTTTGACAAAATGGTCATCTCTTTTTGGAGTCAAACCTACTAGTAAGTCTTCTTTTCCACCGGTTAAACTACTCTCTAGTTTGGAGAAGGGTTCTTGTGCAATTGCAATATTGGATGAGCTAGTAGATCATAGCATTGCTGCGATGGCTTCTACTTTGGTGGGTAAGTTCATTGGGAACCTCAAGGGATAGGTCATTGTAACGGAAATGCTAAAAGGTTTCCTATGTTTTGATTTTTCATGTAGTGAGGATTTCTCAAGAATTTTTTGTGAAGGATCATGGATTATAGGCTGCTCAACCCTAGTTCTCTGGAAGTGGACTTTGAAGTTGGATTTGAATGATGCTTTTCTTGTGCAAGCTCCAGTCTAGGTTAGACTTTTAGAGTTGCCTCTGGAGTTTTGGAATGAGGATGTATTTGTGGGAATAGAAAACTCATTTGGTGAACTTCTGTCAATAGACCCGATAATGGCTTCCAAAAGAAGACTAACGTATGCTTAAATTTTTATTGGAGTTCATGAAGGGGATGATATGCCAAAGGTTGTGTGCTTTCATTCTAAGTTTGGAATGAATTTTAGAAGTTGGTCTATGAAAGTGTTCCCTTTGCTTATTTTCATTGTTTGAAATTGGGTCATAGGGTGAATCAATGTCCTAAGGTAACAGCTGAAAAGATAAGGAAAACTACATTTTCCAAATCTAGAAAGGAGAAAAAGATCTAGAAAAAGAAGGAATTTAATTAGAAGATTCAAGAGTCAATAGTGGAAGTCCCTATTAAAAGAGGGAATAAACCAGACCAAAATGTATCAAAGGTTGATAAGGATGTGGCTCCAATTTTGTCTGGTCCTAAGATCATAGAGGTGGAAGTCCCAGTTAGGATCCTTGGATCTTCCAAAGACAAAGAGTTTCTAATTTTGTCTAGTCCTAAGATTTTAGAGGTGGAAGTCCCAGTTAGGATTCCTGGATCGTTCAAAGATAAAGAGGTGGGTATCCCAACAAAGTAGGTTGGTTCCTAGATCATTGAGAAGCATATCCTAGCAAATTTAGAGATGGATGGAACAAATTTTCCTAGCTCTAAGATCAAAGAGGAAGTCCCAGTTAAAATACCTAGATTTTTTGAGGCCAAAGAGGAGGATATCCCAACAAAGCAAGCTAGTTCCCAGAAGGTCGAGAAGGTTATTCTAGTAAATTTAGAGATGGATGGACCTTAGAAAAGTGGCCTACCAGGGGGTGATGTAGGTTTAAATAAGGATAATTCAAAAGCTACAACCTATGAGGATAGGATTCAAAATGATTTTCAACTGCAGGAATTCAACAAGTTACCACCTCATTTAGAGAGAAAGGGGGAAAAGGTTTTGAATAAGGAAGTGAAGGTAGTGTGGGAAAATCAGGAGATAATGGAGTCTAGGAAGGGTATTCAAAAGTAGAAGGGAATCATTGAGATTTCTTCATCTATTTGGAAGGACCAATCTATTTCTTGTAATTTGGAAGAGAGATTTGGGACTATGGTTAAATTTTCTTCTCCTAGTAAGAAGACAAGGATAGATGAATGGATGGAGGAAAACAAAGGAAGTAATTTTAAGACTAAAAGGAAGAATAGTAGGGATCCCTCCCCAGTTTCACCAGCATAGACCATGTTGGAGTTCTTTCTTGTAAAGAACATATCAAGTAGATTTAAACCTGATACCAAGAAACAAAGACCAGGGACAAGCCTAAGGATGAGCTAAATCCTATGTTTAGCAAGGCTACATCTTAGTTTTGGACCACTTAATAGAGTCATCAAGACTCATTTCACTTTAGGCTCTACTAAGCCAAGGTGGGAAAACCTAAGGGATACCATCTTATTAACTTGATACTCTCCTATGCAAGACTATACCCTATAGCAGAAAAGGTCAATATTCTTGTTCAATTTGCTAACAATTTTCTTGATTATAGAAGCCAACTACAATCAAAGAAAGAAACAACAAATAAACCATGACCCACAATTCTAACTCTTCAATACATAAAATGGGAAATTGATATTCAGTTAAAGATTTTATTTTCTCATCATAACTCGGGTATGCAACAACAAAGAACATGTATCCTTCAAGCTGACCAATCCCTTATCCATTGGGCACCAACTAAACCTCCACATACAAATGGATACCTGAAGTATACTCATATATTCAGATATCTTATCTATCTATTTGACTTGCAAAAAAACATCAATCTTCATGAAAACTCTCATACTTATGGTAATATCCTCCTAGTGTAACCCACAACCCTATCAATATAAACAAGCATTTACTTGTCTTCTTTGTTCCAACAACAAGTATATCCTAACTAACAATCTGAAAGGATTGCAACTAAGTTCAAGCTCTTAGTTCTTAAACACAAAAGATTGCAAATAATAGAAGAAGGAGATGAGAATCAGAATGAAACTAAAGAAATGAAGCTCTTACATTAATTTCCTTGAAACCAACACATCATCTTCATATCAAAATTCAAAAAATACACAAAGAACTAATTGTGACATATGAATGCTTCAAAATAAATACAATACTAATGTTCATATCAGAGGAACACTGGGAAAATTGGTATCACAACTATCAAGAATACTCTAACTCTGGAATAGATTGGTCTCACAATCTTCAGAAAATATCCAAAAAATTGGAACCCTTTACAATGAGCAGACAAGGAAGATATATAAGAGAGAAGATATTCAGGAAATATAATCTAGAAATGACATCTGTCCCACTGAGAATGTCTTCAATCTGAAGTTGCTAAAACTGATCATCCTTCAACTACCTACAATTGAACTCATAAATGATGCCAAAATATCTGATATAATTCCACTTTAATAATCTACAAAATATCCTATGGAGAAAATATCAGGACTGCATTACAAACTATACTAGAACTTCAAAATTTGATTTTTACTTGTCATATAAGTTTTTCCATGAAATTCACTTGTGTTGTTGGAAAGAACACAATTGCTTCCACCACCTTCAAAAACATTCAATTCATCCTTCAAATTTCTAGAGAAGTCAATTCAGATGAAAATATATCTATATCTTATTGCAATTTCATTTAGAACATTAACATTGCACAATTCACTATGAAGCCCCCCAAAATAAAATTAAAAACTCCAGTAGTTGTTGTTGGCTAACACCTACACAAAATCTGAGTTCAAAAATGGAAAATTCACTCTTTTCCGATTTTAATGGTATATTACACTATACATTTTGGATGAATAATGCCCCCCTGAAACCATTTTGAAAAATATGCCTCTCGGACTGAACAAAGCATATTTAAAATTTAAAAATTTAAAAAAACTCATATATTCAAACTATTCAAATATTTCAATTTTAAAATTTGAGTG
Source organism: Cupressus sempervirens (assembly GCA_028749045.1). Lineage (NCBI taxonomy): Eukaryota > Viridiplantae > Streptophyta > Pinopsida > Cupressales > Cupressaceae > Cupressus > Cupressus sempervirens. The sequence continues at coordinate 432,820,068 of CM053788.1, forward strand.
TTGGAGAATCATTTGAAATTTGATTTTTAAATCATTTTCATCTTTCTCTCCTCCCCCTTTGCCACATGTCAATCTTAGATTCACTACTCATCACTCCAGTGGGCCCCCTGATGATTGGGGACACATGTCATCAAATCGCTACCTCACTATGCATAACTTTCGCACATCTTTCTATAGCGAGTTAGTGATAACCACTTATTTTGCTTTGATCCTATGGAAGACATTTGATACAACCCTTAAAAGAACAATGTTGGGTCCCTCACTTGCTACCTCGCTATACATAACTTTTGAGCACCTTTCTATAGTGAGTTAGCGAGTATCGTTGATTTATGTTTGATTTGACGATTTAGAATCATTGACATGTTCTATGCATGGGGGTGGGTCCAAGATACTACTGTCACTGAGCTGGCCTAACATGGTGGCACACATATATATTATTTAATTTCCAATGACATCATTTTTCCTTGACTCTGTCATGTTTGTCATTTTCAGGCATGTCACTACCTTGCTACCGATGAGAATCACAAACTTCCCAATAGCGACATAGCGAGCTCCGAAAAAGTAAAAACTTTCAACCTATAAATGCTAAGTAGGATGCCAGCATGTTATTTAATTTGTACAACTCATTTCTAAAGAATCACTTGTTCAGGGTCCATCTCTTTTAAAATTTCCATTACATCACAACCTTTCGACTAGTCGCTACCTTGCTACAAAAAAAAACCAACTTCCCAACTAGCGAGATAGCGACTCTCGATGGATTCATAATTCTAGTGACAGAGAACACAAAACACATTGATTGAAAATTCGTCAATCAATAATTGTGTTAGAGAAGGTGGTCATGCATATTTATGAACTTGCATGAGAATTTCTATGATCACATTAGTTTTTTTTCTTTTTTTAAAGGTTGTTGCTTCCTTTAAAATCTGGGCACTCGCTATGTCGCTAGCGAAAGGTCACATAGATTTTTTGATAGCGACTTAGTGAGTCACCGGAGAAACCTCAATCTCGATGAAACCATTTGTGAATTCCTCCTCGTGCACCCTTTCTAACATTGACAATCCTAGAGATAGTACGTGACCCTAATGAACCCTTTTCTGGCACTAGACTTCATTCTTCAATACCGTAACAAAGTTTCGATGGTCACTACATCACTATAGGAAACAACCTCACAACTTTTTATAGCGAGTACGCAACATCCATTGATCCTAACAAGATCCAACAGTGGGATAAGATTTTTCAAAAGGACTCAACAATGACCTTGACATAGGTGGGAAAGAATATTCAGTTGCTATTAATACTTTTGCGCTAGAATAAAATTTAAAAGGTAAGACCTAGGGTTTTATAGAATTTTTAAAAGATATCAAAAATACAAGACCAAAACCCTAAAACCCTAGAACCTAAAAAAAGAACTCACATCTGATTTTTTCACCATGATTCTAGGAAAAATTAATATGTAAAAATTAGACCAATAGTGGCTCTATCTAGGGATGATAGACTACTTGAGTCTATGCAAGAATTTAGAATCTTTGGGAGAGCAGACCACAAACTTGGTATAAAAATGATAACTTCTTCAAAAAGCACAGAACAACACAAAAATAAGAAGCCAAACAACAAACTATACAAAGAGACTATTTATAGGGATTTACAAAATATATAGAATGTACAGGAAAACCAAGAACCCTAAAACTATTGTTCATGGAAAACAGATACTTTTTAAGAAAAGTACCTCTTCAAGAATTGTCCATGAATTGGCAATTCCAGAATACCTCCAATTAAATCCTTCAAAAAATATGAATCTTCTCCATTTTTATCACAAATTTTATATGGGCCAAGCCAAATTGGGTCAAATTTACCATGCTTTCCTTTATCTTCCACTCTAGCATTCCACATTAGTACCATGTCACCTATTTCAAATTTCCTTTCAATGGCTCTTTTGTCATATAAGTGCTTCATTTGTGATTGTAACTTGACATTTTGAACAGAAGACTCTCCCCTTGCTTCTTCTAGTTGAAAAATATCATCCATTCTAAGTTGCATCTCATCAATGATGTCATCTTCATATAGTTGAACAAATTTATACATCTCCTTTAGGTTATTTTGTGGAAGTCTAGCCTGCATACTATAAACCAGATCAAATGGGGCACATCCAATGGCCTTCTTCACAGTAACCCTATCAACCCACAGAGCTAATGGCAACTTTGAATCCCACGCCTTCTTGTTTTCCCCTAGAATTCTTTTGATAACCTTTAGTATATTCTTATTGCTTGATTCTGCCTGACCATTCCCTTGAGGATGATAGGGTGATGATGTGTACTCTGTAATGCCATATTTTTTACAAAAAAAAATTATACTCCTCTGATTTGAAACAGATAGCATTATCTATTACAATCTTCTGTGGGCATCCAAATTCGGTCACAATATTATTTAAAATAAAATTAATCACCACTTTACTTGTTGCATTCTTAGTAGGGACTGCCTCAACCCACTTGGTGAAATAATCAGTGGCTACTAAGATCCATGAATGACCACCACTAGATTTATTTGTGATCTCACCTATAAAATCAATTCCCCACTGTTGAAAAGGTGCCTACACTTCAACTAGTCTTAATGGAAAATTCCCACAGAATTTTAACTTTCCACTAAACCTTTGACAAGCATCACAAACTTTTACAAACTCATGAGTATCTTTTAAGAGTGTAGGCCACCAAAAACCAGCCCTAAGACTTTATGAGCAATAGTTTTAGCCATATAATGTCCTCCACACACACCTTCATGTATGTCTTTCAAAATTCTTTTAGACTCAATCTCATCCACGCACTTTAAAATTACCCCTTCCATATTTCTCCACCACAATTGACCTTGCACTATAACATATCTTATAGCCTACAACTTGAGGGATCTTTTTGGTTATCTGTTAGCCTTGGTGGAGATTTCATGTTTTGCAGATGATAAATTATGTCTCTGTACCAATTAGAGATACCCATGTCACAAATATTGTCCCTGCAACTATCATCAAGTTGATTAATTTTGGTTTGCCTCTAAGTTAACTTCTGTCATCAACTTGGCCAAACCTTGACCCCTGACCAATTTAGTAATTTGAATATCAATGTTAAACTCTTGTATCCTATTAATCCATCTACATCTTTTGCCAGATACCTCTTGCTGTGAAAAAATGTCCTTCATAGCAATAGTAGGAACAAAAGCAATGACAGTAGCTCCCATTAAGTAACACCTAAAAGCTTTCACCTCTTTTACCAATGCATATGCCTATTTTTCATTGGTGTCATACTTAAGCTCTGTTGCTTGCAAAGACTTGCTGAAGAATGCAATAGGTTGCTCATAACCCTCCTCATTTTTTTGTAACAATACTATAGCAACAGTGTGAAATGAGGAAAAAGAAAATATGTGCACTGGTTTGTCATAATCCGGAGCACTGAGAACAGGGGCATCTTTAATAGCTTGCTTAATCTTTTGAAATGCAATACTGGGTTCACTGTCCCATTTTATCTCAAATCCTTTCTTTAGCATTCTTGATATAGGCCTACTAACCTCTACAAAATTTGTCACAAATCTCCTAAGAAAATTGATCTGTCCAAAGAATAACTGAATGCCTTTAACACTCTTGGGTTTCTAAATCCTATCTATTGCTTCTACCCTTTTAGGGTCAATCCTTACTCCACGCTTGCCAACTAGATGTCGTAACAATTTTCCTTCAGTGACACCAAAGTTACATTTCCTTGGATTTAAAGATATTCCATATTTAAGGGCTCTGATAAATACCTTTTCTAAGTGCATACAATGATCATTTTCATCCTTGGAGTAAGTAGTAAGGTCATCCTGATATACAACCATAAATTTGTCAATAATATCAGCAAAAGCTACATCCATGGCCCTTTGAAATATAGCCCCAGCATTGATAAGCCCAAATGGCATCATGACATAAACATAAGTACCCCATGGAGTAGTGAAAGTAGTCTTAAACGGTTTTGATTCTTTGACAACTACTTGATTATATCCTGAAAACCCATCCATCATGGACATCAATTGTGAACTAGTGACTCTTTGCAACACGACTTCCACATTGGGTAAACCATAATTATCTTTTAAGGAAAATATGTTTAGATTCCTGAAATCAACACATAACCTTATATCTCCATTTTTCTTCCTGACAGGAACTAAATTGGATACCCAAGAAGAATGTCTGATAGGTTTTATAATCTGAGCATCTCTTAACTTGATCAATTCTTCTTACATTTTGGGCTTCAAGGTTGGGTTTATTGGCCTTTGTTTTTGTCTGAAAGGCTTAGCATCTGGTTTCAAAGGGACTTCATGTTGAAAGAGATCTTCTCTATAGGCCTTTAGATCATCATATGACCATGCAAACACATGTCTATACTTCCTTAGCAGGTCTATTAGATCTTTCCTAATTTTAGGAGGCAATTTCTTACCAATATATACCTTTTTAGGTGTTTCTTGGGTTCCCAAGTTCACCTCTTCTAAATCCTTGGCATTATATCCATTAGTGTCCATTTGTGACCTATCTTGGTTGTCAAAAATAGTTTCTAAAACAACTAGACCCTTTGGTATTTTATTTGTCTTTAATTGCACAACTTCTTGCCTAAGAACAGTATCTTTTCAATCTACATTTTCTACATAAGCTGCACAATCAATTTCTTGTCCTGACAACATATGCTCACAATTCAAAAATCTCAGAATATCCTTATCATCTTCAAACACTTGCCAATTTTGAACATTATCAGGGATATAAGGTCTAGTTTGAATTTCAATTTTAGATACACCAAAAAATGTGACATCATCAGGTTTTATTGCTATGTTTGCCAGTAAATCTGCCATTTTATTATTTGTCCTATCTTTCCAAATTATCCCAAATACATCAAAACATTCGATCATGTCCCACACTGCATTTCTATACTATTTTAATCTTTTATTCTTTGACACATAAGCATTTCTTACTTGGGATACCACCAATTCATAATCTCCTACAACATGTAAACACTTTATCCCATGCTTATGAGCTAATCTAAGACCTAAAAACAAAGCCTCATATTCTACTATATTGTTAGTACAAGGGAAACCTAAAGTAAAGGAGAATTTGTATGTTACCCCTGTAGAACCAGAATCAGTATGCAAAGAACATTAACAAATAAAGTAAACATTCACAAACCAAAAACTAAATTCACATATATGCTTAGACAAAGGAAGAAAACAAGAAGTGCAAACCTCACAAGAAAAAGCACTCCATGCTTTCTTGATTCTGTAGATGTGTCCTTTTGCTGTGGATGTATGCTCAAGATGCTCACAAGCTGCTTCAATGGAGATGGGTAATGGAAAATTGGTAGCTTTGTGAGCTCTCAATTTGGCATTATAAGGGTATGGTTGATGGCTTTGGTTCTCAAAATAGCATGGTAACTTTAGCTCAAAGATTGTTGATGAAATGGCTTGGGATGGGATTCAATTTATAGGCTAAGGGGTAGAGGGATGGAGGGCTTAGATGCAAGGATGGATGAAGGCTTAAGGAGGGCTAGGATGCACTCAAAGGAGAGCACATGGATTGTGCTTTTTTAGCACCAATGGGAAGGTGACACTTGTGACAAGGAGGATGAGTGTGAGAGGGTAGAGTAAAGGGTTGGTTAAAGTCATGATGAGTGGGGTTGAGTATGTAAGAGGGATGTAAGAGGAATGAGTGTGGAAGAGGGAAGAGTGTGGAAGATGGGTATAAGATTCATGAGTGGGTTTGTAAGAGTCTTTTATGTTTTGTAAGAGCACTCATGACTTAGTGGTTGGGTTTTTTGAGGGGAGACTTTGGTTTGGATTAGGAAAGTCTTAAACTTGTTTAAAGAATGTGACAACATTAGGGGGTGGATTAGGCTTGGGTTTAGGATTAGATTAGGGATGTTAGAGATGTGCAAGTGGATGGCATTAATGAAGGTGGGTGAGTTAGTGGCTAAACTTGGTTAGTATGGGTGGATGGGGTGGATTAGGCTAAATGGAGGTTTAGAGATAGGTTAGGGGTTTTTGAATTTGAGGATTTCATTTATCAAATAGATTTATTTAATAAATGGGGATTTTTGGAATTAGATAGGAGAAAAGGATTTAATTGATAAATAATAGATTATTTGATTTATCAATTAGGACTATAGATGATTAATTAAATTAATCAACTAGGGGATGACAAAGGATTAATTAAATAGAAATTTAATTAATAATGCCTTTTTAGATGGCTAAATTAGATTACCAAAGCAGTGTAATCAAATTTAGGTGTCTACATTTTGCCCCTCTTTGACATAGTGTTGAGACAACACTATTTCAAAGAAGTTTGAATGAAGACGACACGAAGAAGATGTTTTAGCAACAAGGTTGCCCCAGTCTCGGATAAGAAGAGGAGAGACTAGACTTAGATGATGCCCCCTCAAGAAGGTGGCGGGGAGAGAAATGAGGCTCGACAACTTCTTGAAAAGTACAAGAATTTGAGATGAGCTGAGATGTAGGTTGGCAAAGAGAAGGGGTTGAATTAGCTCAAACTCTCACTATGGGAGAATGATAAAGGGAAATCAGAGGCACAATAGTAAAGCAAGCTTAAGACTTTCCAGGATTGGGGGGGGGGAGATGGAGGAGTGGAGCGCTATAAAAGGAATCCATGGTAGGGAGATGGATGATAGAATGATAAAGCTGATGCAATAGGATTTCAAAGAGTCAGACTGGCGGAAGATGGGTTTCGGAGATCCCTAGGACTAGGATTGTGGATCTCGAAAGATGAGGCTTGGTGGATTGATTTGATTGGTGGATCCCTAAAGCTAAGCGTGAGGAGTGATTCAAAGAGATACTGATGCATAAGCTGGTGTAGGAGCGACAGATGTAGGATATGGATGGGGGATAATGGAGATGAAGGGAATCCATTGAAGCTTTTTGAGCGGGGGGATACTTCAAAGAGAAGTACCACCATGTAGTTGAGCACTAGATTTGCTATAGGACTATTGGTTAATTGCCAAGGTTACCAAGAACATCAAGGCTTTTTCACCAACTGTCCAAAGGACTGACGAACTAACTCAAAACAAACACGCAAGGATTGCCCCAGTATCACACATGAATCCCAGAGGAAGCAGCATGGAAACGACACTAGGTAACCCACAAGTAGAAAAAGAAAACAAGCAAAAGACCTAATCAAGACCTTACGCTCTAATTGCCCCATTCACAGCATACCATGATATGGAAGACCATGGCAACCTTGAGGAGGGAACAAGGAGATTACTTGGAAAAGATATTTCAAGACCCAAAAGGGAAGATCCCAAATCAAAAGAAAGCGAAAATCCAAAAGAGAACTGTTTGCCAACGAGATGGGTAGGACAAGGTACCAACGGACCAAGATCAGACATAAGGAAAGCTATATCCTGCAAGGATCTATCAGAGAGCACCTAAGCTGATGGATCTAGATGAGTGATGCGTCTGGCAAGCTGAACTAAGAAGGATAACACTTTGGTGACAGGAGATCTAGCTAAAGGATGCATTGGAATATCTAACCAAGGTGTGCGATGTGTGCAAGATGTTGACCAAGGATGAACTAACACGAAAGCCGGATAGATACAATGATACTAAGCTAAAGAGGATGTACAAGCTGACAGACCAAGATATGTTACAAATGTACAAGTTTGTTCATGTTTTGGTTTTTTGTCAGATGGAAATTTTTGTGAAGGATGGGATGTCTATAATAGTTGATAGGTGGATAGGTAGATGGTTTGTGAAAAGCTTAAGGAAAATGGGATTCTGTGTGTGCATGTGATAGGATACAGGCTAGGATACAAGATTATTTACAAGCTGGGATATGGTACAAGCTTTGGACAAGATTCTAATATATACAAGGTATGGTACAAGATTTACAAGTTATAATACAAGCTTTGGTACAAGATTTACAAGCTGTACAAGAGGTATTGACAAGCTCCATCAGATTTTGGATATTTGATTGGAACACCAAGGGAACAAGCAGGTGTTTTATGGGATGGTGGGTGGATGGATGAGGGATAGGATAGTGATAGATAATGGATTAGTCTTTAGCACACAAGGCACCTGAATTACTAGGTTTTCACCAAGGTACCTATCCAAGGCACTTCAATTGCCAAGTTTTCACCATTGGACGCTTATTTCTCTTTACTATTTTTTTTTTTTTTGTATTTTTCAAAAGCTGGGTATACCAAGGATCTTCAAGCATAGAACTTCTTGAGATGAATGATGTTAGTGGGATCATTCAAGAGTTCTCCTTCTGGTGTAGATAATTGATAGGCTCCGGAGCCAAAGGAGGCAGTAACCACATAGGGACCAAGCCATGTAGGTTCAAACTTGCCTTTCTTTTCTCGATCTGCTTGGACTTTCATATTTTCTTTGAGGACCATGTCACCTGGCTGAAAGTGTCATGGGAGCACCTTCTTGTTGAAATTTCTTTTGAGACGAGTTTGGTAGACTGTGAGATGGTCATAGGCTTGTTGTCTCTTCTCGTCTAAGAGATCTAGCTGGGTGAGTCGAGCTACTCTGTATTCTTCATCTGAGATTTGCCCTCGCAAAGATATGCGTAGTGAGGAAAGTTCAACTTCCATAGGTAATATCGCTTCGGCACCATAGACTAGGGAGTATGGAGTTGTGCTTATGGATGTACGAAAGGAAGTTCGATAGGCCCATAGAGCCGGATTTATTTGAAGGTGCCAATCACGGGCGGAATCATTGACAACTTTCTTGAGTATTTTGAGGAGGGTTTTGTTAGTTGCCTCTGCCTGGCCGTTACATTGTGGGAAATATGGGCTAGAAAAGTGGTGATGGATGCGGAGGGAAGTGCATAATTCTTCCATGTTGAGATTTTCAAATTTACCTCCGTGGTCAGTGAAGATGGTGGATGGGATGCCGAAGCGGCAAACAATGTGGTACAAGATGAACTTGGAGACTCGAACTCCTGTAGCTGAGACTAGGGGGACTACTTCCACCCACTTAGTGAAATAGTCTATAGCTGTTATTATCCATTTATGTCCATCAGATGAGAGAGGGGTGATAGTTCCAACTAGATCAAGGCCCCAACAAGCGAAAGGCCAAGGTGGTGCAATAGGCTGTAGATCTTGTGCTGGAGCATGCACAAGATTTGCATGCTGCTGACATGGGAGACACTTTCTGACAAATTCACAAGAGTCTTCTTCAATGGTAGGCCAATAGTAGCCTGCTCTAAGGATTTTTTGTGCTAGGACAATACCACTCGTGTGGGCACCGCAAAGTCCAAAATGTACTTCTTTTAATGCCATCGCGGCCTCATTTTCATCTAAACATCAAGAGAGAGTATCGTGATAACCCCGACAATATAGGGTATTGGCTATGATAACATAGCGGGATGATTTTTGGATGAGGTTTTGGCGTTGGGTACGTGTGAGGTGAGGGGACATGATACCATCATTAAGGTAAGCATGAATTTCATGGTACCAAGGGGATTGGGGACCAACCAATATACAAACATGATTTGAATCCTCATTCGCATAGGCAGGTGTGTGGAGCTGCTCAACTAAAAACTCATACGGCGTAGCTTCTTGGAGAATTTCCAAGAGCGAGCCGATAGTGGCCATGGCATCTGCTGCTTTGTTCTGCATTCGAGGCACTTGTGTAAACTGAAGCTTTGTAAAATGTTGGGTCAGCTGATCAACTAGCTCTTTGTAGGGTAATAGCTTTTCATCTTTGGTTTGATATTCATTTAAGACTTGTTTGATGATGAGTTGGGAATCACCAAAGATTTGTAACTCAGTGATATTCCATTCTACAGCTATCTTTAACCCTCCTACAAGAGCTTCATATTCTGCTATATTGTTGGTGCTGGGGAATTGTAGCTTGAAGGCTTTTGGAATGTAATCTCCTTGAGGTGTAACTAATAATATTCCTGCCCCTGATCCATGAGAGGTGTATGAGCCATCAAAATAAAGCTTCCATGGGGGCTATTCTTCAATTAGGCAGATATGCTCATCTGGAAATTCTGTGAGCAAAGGATATGCATCTACTAGAGGTGCATCAGCTAGGTGATCTGCTATAGCTTGCCCTTTGATTGCCTTTTTGTCCACATACTGGATGTCAAACTCACTTAGTAGCATAACCCATTTGGCCAAATGGCCTGTAAGTGTTGTTCTAGAGAGCATATACTTGAGAGGGTCAATCTTGGAGACTAGTTGGATGGTATGACTTAGCATGTAGTGGCGAAGCTTTTGAGTTGAGAAAACAACTGCCAAACAAGCTTTTTCCATAGGAGTGTAATTGAGTTCATAACCAACTAGGGTTCTACTGATATAGTAGATGGCTCTCTCCCTGCTATAATCATCATGTTGTGCTAGAAGTGCCCCTAGAGCAGTAGGTGTTGCTGATATATACAAGATCAAGGGACGAACAGGAACTGGTGGAACCAAGATAGGGGGATTGGTGAGATACTGCTTGAGCTGATCGAAGTTGCGCTGACATAAAAGATCCCACTTGAAGTTCTCATTCTTCTTTAGCAAGTGTGAAAACGGTGTACACTTATCTGCAAGTTGGGAGATGAAGTGCCAGACAGATTGAATTTTTCCCTGAAGAGAGCGAAGCTGTCGCAGTGTCTGGGGAGGAGGCATGTTTAAGATAGCCTTGACCTTTTTGGGGTCAATCTCTATACCTCGTTTAGAAACTATGAAGCCTAGAAGCTTGCCAGATGTGACCCCAAAGACACACTTCTTGGGATTTAGCATGAGATGATATTGGGCCAACCTATCAAAGACTTTCTCCAAGTCAGCAAGATGATCCATGAAGGTGTGAGATTTGACTAGGATATTGTCCACATAATCCTCCAAAATGCTATAGATAAAATCATGGAAAATGGCTGTCATAGCTCTTTGATAGGTAGCCCCAGCATTCTTTAGGCCAAAAGGCATCATGGTGTAGCAAAAGGTTCCCCAAGGGGTAGTGAATGTTGTCTTATGCTAGTCCTCTTCTGCAATCTTGATCTGATTATACCCAAAAAATCCATCCATAAGGGACAAAATTTCATGTCCAGCTGTAAGATCTACAATCATATCTATGTTGGGCAATGGAAAATCATCCTTTGGACAAGCTTTGTTAAGATCTCTAAAATCAGTGCAGATTCTGATGTCACCGGAAGGCTTAGTGATAGGGACCATGTTGGAGATCCATTCTGAGTAGTCGATAGGTCGGATAACCTTAGCAGCTAACATTCTTTCTAGTTCAGCTTTGACTAGTAATGCCACCTTAGGGTGCATTTTTCTAAGCTTTTGTCTGACAGGCTTGATCTTTGGATCGACTGCAAGATGATGAACTACAAGCTTTGGATCAAGTCCTGGCATGTCCTGATATGACCATGCAAATCGGCCAATGTTCTCTCGTAAAACCTCAAAGAGGAGGTCAGCTTGGTCTTGTGATAGGGATGCAGCAATGTGAACAATTCTAGGGATCTCTGAAGAACCAATGTTGACTTCTCTAGTATCCTCTATTAGAATAGAAGACACCTCTAGTCGATTATCTTGAGGAGGCAATACTAAATCCTCATGTTCTGCTTGTGGCTCTGGATTTTCTTGCTGAGGGGTTCTCTTCACTGCCTTAGCTAGTCCCAGATTTACCTTAGTTCCAGTTTTGGGTGTATCGAAACTAGGTTGGGGATTTTCTCCAAAATACCCCTTGGGATCTAGCTTGTAGATGTAGGCAGAATCTAGCTTTGTCTTCTTATGAGAAGTTTCAGCTCCCATGAATCTTAGAAGTGCTTCCTCTGATGTGAACTCATCAATATGTATGACACTTGGTTGGTCCCAATCTATGAGTTATGGATGAGCAAGTGGTAGGTCAATGAGATGGATGGATAGTTCTCGGAGAACAGAGTCTCCTAGGAAGATTTGGTCTGGGATATCATCGTAGGCTCTCTTTTCAACTTCCTTAGGAATGTCTTCGATTTCGACAAGGTTGCGGTGGATGTTCGAAAAAGCGTGACCATTCTCGTTGGTGCCCCCAGTTGTGGGTATGCCAAAGCCAAGACCTGACTTTATTTCCCAATCATGTGCTTCGATGGGACATTGCATGCCCCTTTCTTCTGGTCCTAGTCCACCTCCTTGATAGTTCCATTTTTCAATGACAAGCTTATGTTGTTGGGGATACTTCTGGCTGAAGTGATCAAGGCGTGCTTGATTTCTTGGAGGTGCATCCTTATGTAGCCAATTGTTGATATCTGGAGTGAGCTCCTCATGAAGAGGGGTTTTTGAGGACACAAAGGTGGTTGGGCCAAATTGTTTGTATCGAGGAGGTGGAATCTCCTTAGCTTTGTGATATGTTGGCCGTCCATGGGTATGTGGATCAAGTGGGATTGCTCCGACAGCAAATGCATCTGATAGACTATATTCTCCACATCCTTTGTTGTTGATCTTTACAGTAGATAGGGTGGAGGCAAGGATGGTTTCTACATCATTACAAGTGTGGGATGAGCTGGCGATGGCTGTGCCGATGTCTATTCTAGGGAAATGGTTTGTATATGAAGCTTCAACTGCATTGCAATAAGCAAAGGGTTCTGGATTGGCATGGATGGTTACCTCAGTGCCTTGATGCAGAAATTTGATGCACTGATGGTAGGTGGATGGAACGGCCTTCATAGCATGAATCCATGGGCGACCAAGGAGGATGTTAAATGGTAGGTTTAGATCAACAACATGGAAAACTGTCTCTTGAATGACTAGCCCAACCTTGATTGGTAGCAAAATAGTCCCTTCTGTGGTCCTTTCCAAGTTTTCATAAGCTTTGATGGTGATAACCTCACTGATCATATCTGCCTCAGTATACCCAGCTTGTTTTATGAATTTTAGGGTGCAAATGTTCAAGGCTGATCCATTATCTATCATTACTCTTTTCACGGCAAAATTGGATACCATGATGGCTATGCGAAGCGAAAGGGTGTGATCTGGCTCAACCGCGGGTATGTCGGTGGGTTTGAAAGATAGGGCACATGAGGATGAAAGGTGTCCAACAAGATTATGAAAATCAGTAGCATTGATATCAGAAGGGACACGGGATTCTATGAGAGCACTATCAAGGATGTCTTTGTACACAGGACTAGTGCGGAGAAGGTCTAAAATGGATATTTGGGCTGGCATGTTCCCAAGGTGTTCCAAGATATTGTACCAGCTTTTTGATGGAGCTGATGGTGTTGATGAAACTGGTGGGCCTGCGATGTTAAATCGCGCTCTTCGAGTGGTGACCGCACACTCATTGTCTGGTCCTCGGATATTGATAACATTGACAGAAGGATCTTTCTCAGATATATAACCTATAAGGCTACCATAGTCTATATAGGATGAAGTGTGGTCATTGTTCTTCCCATGCTGTTGGTTTGGCTGGCGGTTGTTGGTGTTGTTTTGGATAGGTGCTTTTCCAGGATTTTGGTTGTTGTGTGGAGGAAAAGCATTTTGATAAATCTGTAAGCCTGCATTGGGAGAGGTTTGGGCACCAACAGTGATTTCCTTCCGATCAATGAGGTCCTGCACATAGTCTTTCAGTTTCATGCATCTGAGGGTGGTGTGACCATTTACCCTATGGAACTTGCAATACTCATTGTCCTTGTACCATGCAGCTTTGGATTGGCTTGGATCAATTTGCTGGGTAGGAGGAAATTTGATGAGGTTTTCCTTAGCCAATTTCTCAAAAATAACATCCAATGGCTCACCAAGGGGTGTATAGTTTCTAGGTGCAGGTTGGAATCTGGGCTTTTGCCCTGCAGCTACATTGATGGCATTAGCTTGATTGTTAGACCCTTGAAAGTTGGGTCTTGTATTGTGGTTTTGATAGCTTTGGTTATTTTGTTGTTGGTAATTGATAGCTTGTTGGTTGTTTGTTTGATATGGTGGGTTAGACTGGTTTTGAGAAGGACCAATGATATTCACATGTCTAGTGTCAGTAACCCCATCCGTTGCAACATGCTTGTTTTTGTTCCAATACCTAGACTTGTCATTGGAATGTGATTGATTTTGGTTGGCCTCTTTGTAAATCTTTACCACACCATCTTTGATGAGTCCTTTCTTGAGAATCATTCCTTTCTCTTTGATATCCTTATAGGTCTGCAAACAGTTCATGGTCATGTGGTGAGCCAAGCTGGGATGTGCATTATCAATAAATATTTTCACCACATGGCGTTCTGGCAAGGTGCAGGATATGCGGGTGGTAAGGTTTTGCCATCTTTGCAAGTATTCGACAAGGCTTTCTCCACCTTTTTGCTTGGTGTGGACACGATCAACTATTGATAGCTTTGTTTCAACAAGATGGGCATATTGGGCTACAAATGCCTCAGATAATTCAGCAAAGTTTTTAATTGTGCCATAGGGGATTCTATAAAACCATTCAAGAGCTGGTCCAGCCAAGCTTTTGGGAAAAAGGCGCAAGAGGAAGACATCATTGTATGCCACGTCCTGGCAATGCATGTAAAATTCTTTGATATGTGTGACAGGGTCTCCTTTTCCTCTGAATTTGTCAAATTTAGGTACCTCAAAGTGTTTGGGAAATGGTGTCGTGGTAATGGCTCTATCAAATGGGTAAGGACACACATTCTCAAACTTGAATGTCTTTGGATCATTCCCTTCTTGGATGGCTTTCAGAGCTATCTTCATTTGCTCCCACTCTGAATTGATAGGTGATGGTTGGGGTGCCCCCAATGTAGGAGTGCCTTGAGGTGGGTATGTGCTGGATGGGGCCATTGAATATGGATGGTTATGAGGGATTTGCTAATAGGGATTGTACATTGTTTGGGCAGTTGCATGGTGGATGACGGGTTGTTGAGGGGGAGGTGGTGCATATTGCTGCATGTGTTGCGAGGCTTGCTGTTGATATGGGATTTGAGGTTGGGATTGAGGAACATAAGTTGGCTGTGGGATAAATGGATTTCTTTGTGGAGGTAAGGTATAAGATGGTTGTGAGGCTTGGGGAAAGGATCGGGGGGCTTGTGGGGTTTGACCAATATATGTGGGTTGTGCCCCCATTATGGATGGTATCTGCAAATAATTGGTGGTTGGCTGGGGTGGTGGATTACCTCCTAGAAGTGGCATTGAAAAGTAGTTGGTAATAGGAGGTAATGGATTAGTTGGTAAGGCATAAGCAAGATTAACTCTTGGATGTTGGCTAAATTTGATGGTGCGCTCTAACCAAGCCTCTTGAAGTGCTTCGTCGGTAGCTTTGTCCTCTGCTTTGTGGAGTTTGGCAATTCGTGGGCTTGGTGTTATTTCTTTTCTCTTGGCTGAAAGTTCTTGGTATGCTAGAGATGGCTTGAGTTTGACCTTGTGAAACTTCTGTTTGGGTTTGGGTTGTTTCGACATAAATTCCTGAATTTGCTTAGCTTTGGGAAAAAACTCTGTTGTTTTGCTTCAACTTGTTCAACTTCCAAAATAGGCAGTGACTACGCTAAGTGTTCCCTAAGCTAGGATTGACCAAGTTTGGCAAACATTCATTCAACAAGTAAAATAAAAACAAGCAATAGATAGGAACACCCAGATAGAAGTTTGTGGTTCTCAGAATGTGATACTTGCGCCAAGGAGTGTGTATGTTCTACAAATGTTTCGATCAGTCACTCCAAACACATTAACATCCTAGATGGTTTTCTGCAAGGCTGACAATTGGTTTAGCTAGGGAGTCCTCGATATACACAAGGTACGTGAGGCCCAAATCTGTAGATGAGACCAAAGGATGTAGAACCAGAATCAGTATGCAAAGAACATTAACAAATAAAGTAAACATTCACAAACCAAAAACTAAATTCACATATATGCTTAGACAAAGGAAGAAAACAAGAAGTGCAAACCTCACAAGAAAAAGCACTCCATGCTTTCTTGATTCTGTAGATGTGTCCTTTTGCTGTGGATGTATGCTCAAGATGCTCACAAGCTGCTTCAATGGAGATGGGTAATGGCAAATTGGTAGCTTTGTGAGCTCTCAATTTGGCATTATAAGGGTATGGTTGATGGCTTTGGTTCTCAAAATAGCATGGTAACTTTAGCTCAAAGATTGTTGATGAAATGGCTTGGGATGGGATTCAATTTATAGGCTAAGGGGTAGAGGGATGGAGGGCTTAGATGCAAGGATGGATGAAGGCTTAAGGAGGGCTAGGATGCACTCAAAGGAGAGCACATGGATTGTGCTTGTTTAGCACAAATGGGAAGGTGACACTTGTCACAAGGAGGATGAGTGTGAGAGGGTAGGGTAAAGGGTTGGTTAAAGTCATGATGAGTGGGATTGAGTATGTAAGAGGGATGTAAGAGGAATGAGTGTGGAAGAGGGAAGAGTGTGGAAGATGGGTGTAAGAGTCATGAGTGGGTTTATAAGAGTCTTTTATGTTTTGTAAGAGCACTCATGACTTAGTGGTTGGGTCTTTTGAGGGGAGACTTTGGTTTGGATTAGGAAAGTCTTAAACTTGTTTAAGGAATGTGACAACATTAGGGGGTGGATTAGGCTTGGGTTTAGGATTAGATTAGGGATGTTAGAGATGTGCAAGTGGATGGCATTAATGAAGGTGGGTGAGTTAGTGGCTAAACTTGGTTAGTATGGGTGGATGGGGTGGATTAGGCTAAATGGAGGTTTAGAGATAGGTTAGGGGTTTTTGAATTTGAGGATTTCTTTTATCAAATAGATTTATTTAATAAATGGGGATTTTTGGAATTAGATAGGAGAAAAGGATTTAATTGATAAATAATAGATTATTTGATTTATCAATTAGGACTATAGATGATTAATTAAATTAATCAACTAGGGGATGACAAAGGATTAATTAAATAGAAATTTAATTAATAATGCCTTTTTAGATGGCTAAATTAGATTACCAAAGCAGTGTAATCAAATTTAGGTGTCTACAACCCCTACTAGAGATATCAGCAAAATGTCTGCACCAGATCCATCTTTGTAGCATGCACCATCAAAAAACATAGTCCACAAATCACCCTTGTTTGTTTTTGTGTCAACTTCCACTTCCATCTAAGATTCATGCTTAGATTTTTTCAAAGTTAGGACCTCAGCTCTGAATGCATTAATATCTGTATCCACAAAATTTGTCATGTTGTCTCCTACATCTTCCTCTATCATGTATATACTCTTAGGCTCCCTATTGACCTTGATCAAATTCCCCTCAATATTAAAAGTAGCAAATGGAAAATCACACTGTAGACTTCCACCCATAGTAGCACTCCACTTTCTTGATAATAACATGCCATACTGAGGTGGAATATCAACAACCAATACACTCATAGTAAGTTCTTTGTCAAGGCAGGTTATTAATCTATATGGAAAAGAGTTTATAGTGCCTATGACTGTCACTTCTCTTTTATCCATAGCACAACATCTTCCTTGAGTTGTAACCACTTTTAAGCCTAATTCCTTCATTATTTCGAAAGGCATCAGAGTGTTGGAAGCACCAGAATCAATCATGCAATTTTTTAATGTTTTACCATTTACTATAATGCTTAAGAAAAATGGTTCAACATTTCCCAAAAATTGATTTATAGAATTATCCAAAAACATTTGAGTAATTTGAGACACAACTCCTTCGACTTCATTATCCTTTACCTTTTCTTTGTTGCTTTCTTTGGGACTGTGAGTTTCATTATAATCTTGACTTACTTTTACATCAGTATTTCCCAACCATGCTATAGCCTTATTTCAGTGCTCAAGAATTCTTAGCAATTCAGAAAAAGGAACCTTAACAATAATCTGAGACAAAAGAGCAAACATATCTATGGAAGAACCAAAAGGATTATCATTAGTCACATTCTCTTTCTCATCTTGTTTATCCAAAATGTTCAAAGCATTTTGATGATTCTTATCATGTTTTGTGATGATCTTTGATACATTCTCATCTATTTTTTTGGGGATATTATTTGAGAACTCCACATCTTTAGGATTTCCTCCTTTCTTTTGTTCCCACCTTCTATTAGTAATTTTAACCTTCACAGTAGGAGCCTCTTTAGGTTTCATAATTTCACCCTTCTTAGGATCAACCCCCTTTATGAAGATACTAGCTACTTTATTACTTTCATCTTTTTGAGCCATGTTTCTAGTATGAACCTGAGCTATCATATTGGCAGTAATTTGATCAATTTCTTCCCTAGAAGGTTTTCTCGGTGTTACTTCTTCCTTTGCATTTACCATGTTACACACATTGTCTTCCAGATCACTCTCATCAGAAAATACTTGTTGTTGTATGAAATTTTGAAACTATCTTTGGTCATATACATCTCTTTCATAGTCTTCACAGTCAGAATAATGTGATTCAAACATATTGCATCCTACATCATCATTATTTTCTTCCTGCTCATGATAGTTTTCTACTACAGCTTGATTTCCTGGGAATGACAATGCTACTACACAAGATTTAGGAGAATGGGGTAATTGAAATACAAAGCACCATGTATGTTTAGCAACAAACTCAGGATCATCTACCAAATTTACAAAATATTTTGATAAAGGATCATGGTCACCTTATTGTTGTTGTTCTTGGGAGGAGGGATACTAAGCTGACCATCCCTCTAGGTAGTATTGTAAGGGAAATTTTGTAGCCTATTTTGTCTATTGAAATTTGATTGATAAGGGACCCTATTATCAGTGAGGTTCCTATCATTCTTCATCTAAGGAAGATTCAGACCTTTTATAGCATTTAGAATCTGACTCATTTCACTAGGCTTTTGCCTTTTTCCTCCTATGGCTTTATTTTCTTCCTTTCTATTTCCCTTATTCCCAAATAACCTAGGATCATCTCTTTTGCTTTCTAATCTCCCTGAAATCCTCAAATTATTTTTTACATTAATGGCAATCCTAAAAGCATCTCTTAAGGTCCTAGGTTCTTTATCCCTAAGTTGGTATGCCATTTTACCATCAAAATCATTTAGATAAGTGATCATACATTACCTTGTCATCAATTCTCATGGCTTGCATTAGCTTGTACATCCTTTTTTGAAATCTAGTGTTAAATTCAGTAACAAATTCATTAGGCAACCTCTTGATATTGTTGAATTCACTCAAAATATAGCTCTGATTTTTCTTGTCACCATATTGCTCTTTGAAACAATACTAAATATCTTTCCAATCAACAATAGAAAATTTAGGAAGTCTCTTGAACCATTCTCTAGCATCTTCTATTAATGACTGAACAAACAACTTCATAATGACATCTTCAGCTCCAACCTCGTAATCACTCATCATATCAAGAAAACTCCTCAAATGGTCCTCACAAGAAACAACATTATTTCCACCAAATCTAGGCAATCTTTTCCTCATTTCTTATGGGATAGGATTTGGAAAACTAGGGATTCCATCAAAACATATTTTCCTATAGCCTTCTAATTGAACAGGTCTCCTTTGTAAATCAATCTTGGGGTGATTAGCATGTTCTTTCTTAGTATTACTCATAGTATTACTAGTGCTAGCATCACCAACAAATTTGTTAAGATCTACTTTTTGTGAAGATGAAGACAAGAAAGAAACACGTATCTTAGTAGTAGTTTGATTCACATCATTATATCTATCATCATCTTTAGGCATAGCTGCAAACTGCTTCTTGGTAATTTCTAGGAATTTGATCTTATTGTTCATCTCAGCTATAGCAGCCTCACTTTCTACAATCTCCAATCTCTTGGCTAAAGCATCCCTTTCATTTCTTCTCTTTTCCAATTTAATATCAGAAAGTGACATGGAATCATGGATTTGAACTATCTTTACTAGCTCATTGATCTTAATACCAATCTCCTTTTGTTTCCCTTTGTCCTTAGCACCTGCAACAAGTTCCACATTTTTTATTCTATTGTTATCAACTTCTAGAGTAGTATAGTTCCTAATTTTTTGTATTAAAGGTCCCTCTAGATTCATTTTCTAAGTTTCCAGCAAATTTTTCTCTTACCTCTTAAGCTGTTCAACTTGTTCCACCATCTTAGGCTACCCAGAATTAGCTGCTATCTCATTTGCCTTCTTTAAGGCAGCAATTCGCCTAAGTAATTCTTGTTTTTCTTCATAAGCCTTCATTACCTTTTCTTCCCTTTCTTTCCAAAATCTCCTATTAATAGCTTCTTGCTTAGGAAGTTGTGCTCTCAAATTTTCATTCTCATCAAGATCAGGGATAGTGAACTCAAATCGAAATGTTTTCTCATCATTGAAACTTTTAGGCTCTAAGTGTCTAGGTCTCACCTTTTTAGGGGAATAATCTGCCATGAAAGGATTTGTGCTATGCTGGAAAAGATTGTTACTAGTCCTATCCTCCAAACTAAATGCATGTGGTTGCACAACCTTTTCCTAACATATCATCTCAGGGGTATTATAGAAATCATCATCAGACAAAATTGGGTGAGATCTCAGACCTTTAGGGAAAGGCACCCTTTCAACAGCAAAATGGTGAGCATTATCTTTCCCTACTAGTTGCTCCTATGAATAGCTTCCTTTCTACATTTGATTTCCCTTCACAGCCCAGTTCTGTCTTCCTCTAGGAGGGAGATTAGTTTGTAACTTGATTCTTGAGTTTTTCCTCACATTTTCTCATGTATTTCTTTTATTTTCCATAATTTGGGACAACAATTTTCAAGAAACTGACATTGGTTAACCATTTGAGTCACCACCCACCCTATTAGAATGGGAATAAACTTGTTGAGTGGATAATCACAATTACTCCACTTAATAGTTTCAAGCAAAATGTAAACAACTTTCAGACCCATGGGAATATTCTCATGAAATATTTGCAACTCTACCCAAGGGGACACAAATCTCTAATAATTCACTATTTATGGCAACACTAAATGTAATTCCCCAGTAGAGTCACCATTTTGTTGTTCTTTCTTATAAAGAATATATCAGGTAGATTTAAACCTGATACCAAGAAACAAAGACCAGGGACAAGCCTAAGGATGAGCTAAATCCTATGTTCAGCAAGGCTACATCTTAGTTTTGGACCAATTAACAAAGTCATCAAGACTCACTTCACTTTAGGCTCTGCTAAGCCAAGGTGGGTAAACCTAAGGGATACCATCTTATTAACTTGATACTCTTCTATGCAAGACTATCCCCTATAGCAGAAATGGTCAATATTCTTGTTCAATTTACTGACAATTTTTCTAATTATAGAAGCCAACTAAAATCAAAGAAAGAAACAAAAAATAAGCCATGACCCACAATTCTAGCTCTTCAATACATAAAATGGGAAATTGATATTCAGTTAAAGATTTGATTTTCTCAGCATAACCCAGGTATGCAACAATAGAGAACATGTATCCTTCAAGCTGACTAGTCCCTTATCCATTGGGCACCAACTAAACCTTCACATATAGATGGTTACCTGAAGTATACTCATATATTCAGATATTTGATCTATCTATTTGACTTGCAAACAGACATCAATCTTCATGACAACTCTCATACTTATGGTAATATCCTCCTGGTGTAACCCACAACCCTATCAGTATAAACAAGTATTTACTTGGCTTCTTTGTTCCAACAACAAGTTTATCCTAACATACAATCTGAAAGGATTGCAACTAAGTTCAAGCTCTTAGTTCTTAAATACAAAATATTGCAAATAATAGAAGGAGACGAGAATCAGAATGAAACTAAAGAAATGAAGCTCTTGCATTAATTTCCTTGAAACCAACACATCATCTGCATATCAAAATTCAAAAAATACACAAAGAACTAACTGTAACATATGAATGCTTCAAAAGAAATACAATACTGATGTTCATATTAGAGGAACACTGGGAAAATTGGTATCACAACTATCAAGAAATTCTCCAACTTTGGAACCAAATTGGTCTCACAATCCTCAGAAAATATCCAAAAAATTGGAACCCTTTACAATGAGCAGACAAGGAAGATATATAGGAGAGAAGATATTCAAGAAATATAATCTGGAAATTACATCTGTCCCACTAAGAATGTCTTCAATCTGAAGTTGTTAAAATTGATCATCCTTCAACTACCTATAATTGAACTCACAAATGATGCCAAAATATTTGATATAATTCCACTTTAATAATCTGCAAAATATCCTATGGAGAAAACATCAGGACTGCATTACAAACTATACTAGAACTTCAAAATTTGATTTTTACTTGTCATATCAGGTTTGCCGTGAAATTCACTTGTGTTGTTGGCAAGAATACAATTGCTTCCACCAGCTTCAAAAACATTCAATTCATCCTTCAAATTGTAGGAGAAGTCAAATCAAATGAAAATATATCTATATCTGATTGCAATTTCATTTGCAACATTAAAATTGTACAATTCACTATGAAGCCCCCCAAAAAAAATTTTAAAAACCTCTAGTAGCTATTATCGGCTAACACCTACACAAAATCTGACTTCAAAAATGGAAAATTCACTATTTTTCAATTTTGACAGTATATTACACTAAACATTTTGGATGAAAAATACCCCCCTAAAACCATTTTGAAAAATATGCCTCCCGGACTGAATAGAGCATATTTAAAATTTAAAAATTAAAAAAAACTCATTTAGTCAAACTATTCAAATATTTCAATTTTAAAATTTGAGCGTTGGAGAATCATTTGAAATTTGATTTTTAAATCATTTTCTTCTTTCTCTCCTCCCCCTTTGCCACATGTCAATCTCAAATTCACTACTCATCACTTCGGCGGGCCCCCTGATGACTGGGGACATGTGTCATCAAATCGCTACCTCACTATGCATAACTTTCGCACATCTTTCTATAGCGAGTTAGCGATAACCATTGATTTTTCTGTTATCATGTGGTAGACATTAGATACAACCCTTAAAAGAAGAATGGTGGGTCCCTCACTCTCTACCTCGCTATACATAACTTTTGAGCACCTTTCTATAACGAGTTAGCGACTATCATCGATTTATGCTTGATCTGACAATTTAGAGTCATTGACATGTTCTATGCATGGGAGTGGGTCCAAGATACTGTTGTCACTGAGCTAGCCTAACATGCTAGCACACATATGTATTATTTAATTTCCAATGACATCATTTTTCCTTGACTCTGCCGTGTTTCTCATTTTTAGGCATGTCACTAGCTTGCTACTAGTGAGAATCACAAACTTCTCGGTAGTGACATAGCGAGCTCCTACAAAGTCAAAACTTTTGACCTATAAATTCTAAGTAGGATGCCAGCATGTTATTTAATCTATACAACCCATTTCTGACAAATCACTTGTTCGGGCCCATCTCTTTTAAAATTTCCATTACATCACAACCTTTTGACTAGTCGCTACCTCGCTATTGACAAAATACCAACTTCCCAGCTAGCGAGATAGTGACTCCCAACAAATTCATAATTCTGGTGACGGAGAACACAAAACACATTGATTAAAAATTTGTCAATCAATACTGGTGTCAGAGAAGGTGGTCACGCATAGTTATGAACTTGCATGAGAATTTTTGTGATCACATTATTTTTTATAATAATAAAAGGTTGTCACTTCCTTTAAACTTTGGGCACTCGCTATGTTGCTAACGACAGGTCGCATAGATTTTTTGATAGTGACTTAGCGAGTCACCAAAGAAACCTCAATTCCAGTGACACCATTTATGAATTCCTCCTCCTATGCCCTTTCTAACACTGACAATCCTGGGAGATAGCATGTGACCCTAATGCATCCTTTTTTAGTGCTAGACTTCATTCTTTAGTACCGTAACAAAGTTCTCCAATAGCCACTACATTGCCATAGGAAACAACCTCACAACTTTTTATAGCGAGTACACGAAATCCGTTGATCCTAACAAGATCCAACGACAGGATAAGATTTTTCAAAAGGACTCAACAATGACCTTAACATAGGCAAGAAAGAATATTCAGTTTCTATTAAGACTTTTGGGCTAGAATAAGATTGGTAAGACCTAGGGTTTTACATAGTTTTTAAAAGATATTAGAAAGACAAGACCAAACCCCTAAAGCCCTAGAACCTAACAAAAGAAATCACATCTAATTTTTTCACCATGATTCTAAGAAAAATTAATATGTAAAAATTAGAATTAGACCAACAGACCAGAAGCCATGGTAAACTAAATGTGGGAGTCAGGAAAAAGACACCAGGAAAGAAGAATACAAACCAAGTCCTGCAAGAGGAGGCCAAAAGGAATTTGGCAAATGGGAGCCAATGAACCATCCTAGAGTGTTCTACTATTCAGAAATGAAGATAATATCTTGGAATATTAGGGACTAAATGGGGTCCATAAACAGGAAGTTCTTAGGAATATGATAAGAGATCAAAGACCTGATATAATGTTGATTCAAAAGACAAAAATGAAGAAGGAGGCCTTGGGTAAGATCTCCTTCAATAATATTATGGCTGGTGAGGCCATGGATTTTGAGGGGGCATCGGGAGGTTTGCTTACTCTTTTTAATAATAAACAGTTTAAGGTTACTCCCTTGTATAGTGAAGGCAATACTCTTTTATGTAAAGTGTTTCATATGAATACCAATGATTCATAGTTTATTTTAAATGTCTATGCCCCAAATACTAAAAGGGAAAGGAAGTATTATTGGACTAAGCTTGGGCCTTTGGTCTAGAATAGTAATCTTAATAAAGATATTATTATGGGGGATTTCAATACTCCACTCACTTATGAGGAAAAATTAGGAGGTTCGGCATTAGATTTGGGAAGTAAGTTGGATCTTTCTAATTTCATAAATAGCTTGGCTCTTTTGGATATTGATCTCGTGGGTGGAGTCTACACTTGGTCCAATAAAAGAATTGGGATAGTGTATTTAGGTTAGATTGGATAGAGCTCTCATATCTCCAAAATGGTTGAATTCTTTCTCTTGTAGGGAGAATAGGGTCAGACCTTTCCCCCATATCTCTCTTGGTTTCTTCTCTTGAGCCCAAGAGGAATTATCCTTTTCAATTTGAAAATATCTAGATTTCTCATCTAGATCTATTGAATAGGATATCTAATTTGTGAAGTATGGAAGTGGAAGGAACTGCTATGTTTAGAATCACTAAGAAGTTGAGTAATGTGAAATGGATGATTAAAATCTAGAGCAAGATGGATTTTGGCCATATCTTTCAGGAGAAAGAGGAGATTTCAAATAAGCTTAGATCTATTCAGAATTTAATTCAACAGGATGGGTGTAATGAATAGTATAGGAATATTGAGATGTCTATTGTAACTAATTTGCATAATATTATAAGTAAAGAAGAGAATTTTTGGAAGCAAAGATCAAGGATTAACTGGCTTAAAGAGGGTGATCAGAATACCAAGTTTTTTCACCTTTCCACTCTTAAGCATAGAGCTAATAATAGGATTTCAAGAATTAAAAAGGGCTAGGATACTTTGACTAGGGAGAATGATGGTTTTGTTGAAGTTGTTTCTTTTTGCTCTTCTCTTCTTTTTAGGGATCCCATGTTATCAGTGGTGGATCAGAATGAAATTGTTTCTTGTCTCCCTTAGATTATCCAACCTCATCACAATAAAATTTTGAGGGTGATTCCTAAAGCTCAGGAGGTGAAAGAAGCTTTGTTTCCATTGCCAGCCGATAAAGCCCCCGGGCTAGATGGCTTTCCAAAAAAAAAATTAGGTTTATTGGGAAGTGGTTATGGAAGATGTGGTTAAGGTTGTTCAGGAATTTTTTGGGGCTAGAAGCCTTCTTAAAGAAATTAATTTAACTTTCCTGGTTCTCGTTCCCAAAGTTCTAGGGGCTAATTCTATGGAGCAATTTAGGCCTATAAGTCTTTCTAATTCTTTTTACAAGATCATTTTGAAGGTGTTAACTACTAGAATTCTAAATATTCTTCCTTTAATCATTTCTTAGCAACAGACGGGTTTTGTTCCTAGTAGACAAATTTTGGACTCTACCATGATGGTTCATGAAGTTATTCATGCCCTTGAAGCAGGAAAAGGGAAGTTCACTACTCAAGTTGGACCTTTCAAAGGCCTATGACCAGGTGGACTGGACTTTCTTTGATTCTATCCTCCAGACTTTTGGCTTTGATCAAAATGTTCGCAAGCTTATTTCACAACTTATTTCTACTTCTTCACTTTCCATTATGGCCAATCGGGGTCCTTCTAATTTCTTCAAACCTTCAAGAGGTTTAAGGCAGGGTGACCCTCTCTCTCCTATTATGTTCTTTATTATGGCTAAGTGTATTGGTATGTTGATTGAGAAGAAAATATGAGAAGGGAGACTAAGAGGGAGTAGGCCCACTGCTAGGAATGTTTCTTTTACTCATCAAGAGTTTTTGGATGACACTATTATGGGAGGGGAAGCTTCTGTTAAGGAGGCTAAAGTGATAAAGGATCTTTTGGATGTGTATATCAAAGGATCAGGCTAGATAATTAATTAAGAGAAGAGTTCAGTTTTCTTTATCAATACTCATGTTTACAAAAAAATGAAGATAGCTAGGATCCTTGGAATGGGATTCTTGATAGGTTCAGCAAGAATTTGGTTTGGTGGAAAGGAGCTACACTAAGCTAGGCAAGTAAATGTCTTTTGGTTAAGTCCACTCTTCAGAATCTCCTCATGTATGCCCTAAGCCTCAATGGGATACTAGCCAAATTTGTTGATAAAATGGAAAAGATCCAAAGAGATTTTTTGTTGTCTAGTCTTGAGGAATGTAAAAGATATCATTTAGTGGCTTGGGATAATGTTTTCCTTCCTAAGAGCTATGGTGGTCTTGGTATAAGGAAATTAAAACATCTCAATAAGGCTCTCCTAGCCAAATAGATTTGGTGCATTTTCAATAGCATGGGGGAATGGAGAGATATTTTAGTGGAGAATTATATTAGAAGGCCTTCTCTAAAGTTCTTACTCAATAATGTTGACATACTAAATGTTTCAGTCATTTGGAATGGTATCCTTAAGGCAAGAGATCTAGCCAAAGCTAAGACTACGTGGAAAGTGGGTAATGGTGATGATATTCTCTTTTGACATGATAACTGGTTGATTTAGGGTCTTCTAATTAATAATCCTATTTATGGGAATTGGGAAAATATTTTTATCAAGAAATTTTCATTAAAAGTTAGAGACTACAGAATTGACTAGGGATGGAGAGACCTATCTTTTATCTCGAATGATCTCAAGCCGATAATGTTGACGTTGAACTCAATGATTCTAAATAATAAGAGGGATGAACTAATATGGGAATATAATCCTAATGGTTGTTACTTGATTAATTCAAGATATAATTCTCTTTGGAGCTCTAAGGAGAAACCTCCTTGGGCCAGGGCCTGGGTGCCTGGCCTTACTCCTAAGATTAATATGTTTTTTTGGCTAGCTTTACAAGATAAAATTACTACACTAGAAAACTTGAAGAAGAGAGGCCACTATATCCCAAATAGATGTACTTTGTGTAAGCAACAAGAGGAGTCGGTTAATCATATGTTTATCCATTGTCCTTATTACAAGGAAGTTTGGGACCTTATTACAAAGAATTTTGGCGTCAGTTGGTGCAAGCCAAGTAATGTGTTGGATTTCTTTTATCAATGGAATAGCATGTATAAAGGCACAAACTTGCATGATTTAAGCACTTGGTCTTTGTCTCACTTCTGTTGGGGAGTTTGGAAGGAAAGAAACAATAGAGTATTCAGAGATAGGGAGGAACCTTCTTTTGTTCTAGCAGATAAAATCAATAGTCATATGAAGGAAAATAACCAAATTAGAAAGGGTAGAGACATTGAAGATTGGGGTAAGAAAAAGGAGAAGGAAAAGGACGGGAGATCTAAAAGATAGGAGGTGAAATGGAAGCTTCCACCTAAGGGATGGCATAAAGAAAACTTTGATGGTGTGGCAAAAATGAATCCTAGTCCCTCGAGATGTGGAGGTATTATAAGAAACTACTATGGTGAAGGGATTGCTACTTTCTTTTACCCATTGGGACATTAGACAAACCATTTTTCCAAAGCCAGTGCGGCTCTCCACATGGTGAAATCAGCTTTGGATAAGGGAATTAAAAAATTATGATTGGTTGGGGACTCAAATAACATCATTAGATGTATTAAAGGGGCTCTCCAACCATCATGGACAATAGCTAACATCATTGAAGAAATATATTTAACACTTGGTAAATTTGACAACATCCATGTTAGTCACAAATATTGGGAGGCAAACTCGGTGGCTGATTGGTTTACCAATGATGTAGTAAAGAAAGGCATGGCAAAGATTTGGAATACTGGTGGGAATATTCTAGTAGTTGTGAAAAACCTAATTGAATTGGAAAAAATCTAGGGAGGTACAAGGGAAATCCAAAGATAATTATGGATATAAATGAGAATATGGGTGTAAGTAAGTGTAATAATGGTAAATACAAATGGAACAGGTGGATGATGTTATTAGTGTCAAATTGACATGTTTTATTGGTCAGTCTTTGTATGTACCATTTTAGTGGTATTGAAAGACAAATTGGCAAAAATTAAAGCAGTTTCCATCAAAGTATTCAGAGGGTTGAGAAGGGTTTCAAAGGATGAAGTTTATGAGAATAGTAAGCGTTGAGATTATAGAGATGGTGGGTGAAAGAAGTAGGAAAGAACAAGTAGTCGAGATAGAAAAATGGATGCAAAGAACTAAAGTGTGGGAGAAGTTAGAAATGGGAGAAATTGTAAAATATACAGCCAAGCTCCATGGGTACAACCCTACAATTACTAATCTTATGGTAAATTCATGGAAAGATGGAAGGGTCAAAGTCAATGGGTTATCGTATTAGGTGATTGTGCACATCATTGCTCATATAACTGAAATTTTGGATGAGGGGACTGAAGTTTTACAGAGATAAGAAGGTGTCTATGAATGCTATGAAAGATTTTGCAAAAAATACAGAAGAAAAAAGGAACTAGTCAAGAGCAAAACATACTACGAGATGAATTTGATAAAGAAACTATGGAGGTATGTTTTGAGGGCTATTATTGAGTATATATCTTTAGACATGAGATTTGATAGGGTTAGAACACATCATTTTTTTCTACTCAATCATTTTTGTTATGGGATTAAGGTATTTTTTCCTTTTATTTATATGCTTCCATGCATAAGAATATTTCTATACACAATAAAAAGTCTACTTCAAATTAGGCCCTACATGAGGGTTTACTACTTTTGATTATGAGCATTTCAAGGCTTAATCTAGAAGAAAAACCCCCACCTAGGTAGTTATAGCATCTGAGGAGACAGGGAGTTCAAACTTCTCATCTGACATAAATGATGTTCAGAGTATAAGTTTGAAGGATGAAGATGCTAACCCTTCATCTAGGAAGAAGGCTAAGGCTTTTGAGAAGAAATTTCCTTTGTCTACTAAAGCCCCATGTAGGAAAATTCTTAGGGGGATTGGGTTTAAAATTGTCAGTCAAGGAGATGAGGAGTATAATGAGGAAGGGGATGATATGGATACTGATGAAGAGAATAAGGAGGAGGATGTTAAGAGGGAGGAGTCGATAGCTTAAAAATACAAGAGTTCTAAGGAGGAGGATGTGCCCCAAGAGGGGAAAATGGATCATGGGTTAGAGATCACAGTCATTCCTATTTCCCCTATTTCCCCTCCTCGGGAACATGACAAGGAGAAGATGAGAGTGGAGAGGTGGTTATAAAGGACAAGCACATTTCCTGGAAAAAAATTTAATGTTATAACCTCTAAAATGAGAATTGTGAGAGAAACCATGAACCTCCAAATCCTTGAAGGTAAAGAGGGAAAGCTCTAGATGGAGGAACTCATTGATCTGGACCTGGTGGCTATTACTGATAATGCAAGTGAAATTGGCATGAATTTGATAAATAATGCTAGAAATAGTATGATTGACAATTTTAGGTCAATTAAATGGCTCTACCATGAACTAGAGGAGGTCAAAGAAAGAATGGGTCAGCTAGAAAACCAAGGGAAGAAGTTTGAACATGGAAATTTGATAGATCAAGGGGATGGCCTCAAATTGGTGGAAAAAAGAATTTAGAATCTGGAAAATTATAATCATAATTTGGCAAACTAGATGATTTCAATTCTGACTTATCTTAATGAAAATATCTCTTCTCTTGTCAAAAAGTTGAAAGCCAGGGGTTTCTTGGATGATAATGAGGAAAAGGACAGAGCTGGAGATAGGATGGATGAGGACATGACTATGAACATTACCTTTAGCAACTTGGATTAGATGGGTCAGAAGAAGCAGGAGCATATGGCTGAGAAGATCTAGAAAGCATGTGAAGCGGCAGAAAGGATGCAGGAGTTGGAAAGAAAGGCAGAGGAGTAACAAATGTTTTTCATTTAATATCTTTTGAACTATTTGGTTTCTATAGTTTTTGGTTTTTGGATTTTTTCCTGTCTATCATTCTGGCCTTTTGGTTGGCCATAGTACTATGGCTGGGCTTTTTTTGCTTATTATCAACCTTTTGATATGTATGTACTATGGTTGGGCTTTTGTTGATTATTATCAACCATTTGATATTTATACTTTTGGGTTTTAGGATCCCTGTAAAACCTATTTTTCTTGTAAAAAACAAAGCATATATTGGTGATGGCAACCAACATTCCATTAACTCAAGAATCAATCATGCGATCTACTCAATTCTTCTCTTCAGAACTTCATTATAATCTGAACTTTGTTTCAACTAGCAACTCTGCTCATCAATAACATGCTTTAATTTTTCTTTCTCCAATTTCCATTGAGATATTTCCCGTAGCAGCTATTGAAATAAAATTCATTCCTACAAACAAAGGTGTAGATAGGTCTAGTGGTGCCAATCGCTCGTGATTGAAGAGGTCTATCCATTCAGGTGCCAAATGGTGAGTTTTGTTAACACTCTATGGTGTGGAGCACCCTCATTTTCTCATGACAATAGTTGTTCCCTCTTTTTCATCCCTACTAGACTCTATGGATGTTGTAGCTAATGTATCTAAACCCTTCTTGATCCAATTTTTCTAATACCTCTTTAAAAAATTTAGGTTAAAATTTTGGATAATCCTCCGAAGGGACTATTGGATACAATTGATTAATTGTGTGTCATCTTTGATGAAACACAAATTTCATAATCACTATCAATCAGTATATACCAAGCTCACTCAAGTAGTGAAGATAGTTCTCAATATAAACTGAGTGTTCATGTATTTTCCTAGCTTAGAAGGCAGTATCTACCAAGTTCATTCAGGTGTTGAAGGAAAAGTTGCAGAAAGAGGGTGTTAATCGAGCTCACTTGGCTAGCAAAGGAAAGTTGGATGGAACCAGTGCTAACCGAGCTCACTTAGTTGCCAAAGGATTTTCATAAGTTTGCAATGTTAACCAAGCTTATGTTGGTTAATGAAGGAAATCACTTCAGAGTTAGTTTCTATCGAGTAGGGTCAGCTAGCTAAGGATTTTATACTTTGTTGTATTGAGTTTAATTAATCTATCTATTGATTCCAACCGACTGAGGTATGAATATTGATTATTGTAAGTTGTATTTGAGCCAACTTGACAAAGTGGAAGGTATAAGTATAAGGTCAAGTTGTGATTTCAATGTGTGGAAGGAAGTGTGCAAGTGAGTGCAAGAGAATGTGTGAATTATGGTGATGTAATTGAAGATCTATTGGTAAGAAGAAGAAGTAAGCTTGAAGGATAGGAAGAATATCCTTGTGGTGCAGCAAATTCATATTTGATTAGGAAGGATCAAGTATAGGCCAGAACAAAGATCTAAAATTAGCAATCAAGTTGCATTCAAATTATGTCAACTCATTGTTACTCTCTAACCATTGTAGTAGTGATCTAAATCTCTTAACACAGTTAGCTTAACAACTATTTGCAAATCCTTTAACAAGGTGGAAATTCCATTGAATTATTCTCAAGACCTCTAACCAAACCACTCCTAATAGGGTGATTAAATCCTTTATAGGGTCACACCTAACATTGTGTTTTGTAACCTTTAACAGGGTTGGCTCCTAATAGGGCTCACTTCAGAAGAGTGAAAATCAATAACTAGTTGCTATTGGATCTTGGCATCAAATGTGTTCATTTTCTTTATGTGTTTATAACTAAGTTAAAGTAATGATACTCACAGATAAAATCTAATGGTTCTTAAGTTAATCTTTTATCAAGCTAATCCAATTACTATCGAGTTACAACATTTTGTGTGTTTACTAAGCTTCAACAGTATTCAATTATTTGTTTACATTTTGTATTGATATCAAAAGGGATCTAGGATTTATTTTTGCAGTAACTGATTCACCCCTCCCCTCTTAGTTACTCATTTTATATTTCCAACGATTGGTATCAAATTTTTTGGTGCTTGCAGATAAGGTTTCAAGGACCTAAGCTAAAGATCGAGATGTCTTACAAAAGAGAGATTCCCAAGCTGAACAGAGACAACTTTGCAACATGGCAAGGATTGATGAGATTCCATCTAGCTACCATCTATGATTTAGGTTGCAAGTATCTTGATTCTAAATATAAGACTCCCACTAGAACATTATCAGTTGAAGATATTTCTAAAAAGAATAATCATAATATCATGATGACTAATATTGCATCTTCTCTTAATTATTTTGAATTTGATGAGGTCAAAGACTGTAAAACTACTTATGATATGTGGAACAAGCTGAAAGATATCTATGGAGGAGATGATAATGTGAGAAGAGCCAAAGTAGAAAGCCTTAGAGGACAATTTGAGCAAATGAGAATGAGAGAAGATGAAAATATTGAAAAATATGTGGAAAGAATCAAGGCCAGTGTTAGTGCAATCAAAGCATTTGGAGGAGACATCGAGGAAACCATTGTAAGTAAAGTGCTCAAAACTCTTCTTCCTATTTATGCAATTAGAGTATCTTCTATTCAAGAAATGAGATGTGATCCAACTAATAAGAAAGGGTTGGATGCTCTAGTTGGAAGATTAACAACTATTGAGTTAGATAATTATGATAACTATGTTCCTACTTCAAAGAATATTGAATCTACATTCAAAGCTAAACTCTCACTCAAAGGAAAGGGTAAAAAGTCAAAATCTAGTCAATTAGGAAGTGAAGAAGATGGATCATCAAAAGAAAGTTCAGACAGTGATCTTGAATTTGTTGAAGCCCTGCTTGCAAGAAAGTATTCCAAAGGAAGAGGAAAGTAAAAAGGTTAAGTTCCTCTTATCTACTTTTCTTGTGAAGAAATTGGTCACATTGTTGCTAGGTGTCCAAACAAGGAAATGAAGGATGAAAAGAAAAGAAACAAGCATAAAGGCAAGAAGGACTCCAAGAACTACAATAACTTCAAGGAAAAAGGTAAGAAATCTTGCTTCATAGCTAAAGATTCTGATAACAGTGAATATGAAATGGTTTATATTATTGTGAAAGATGAATCTAATGATGAAGGAGATAAGATGGCACTTATCTCTCATGTCAGAAAAAATGATATATGGATTATTAATGGTGGTTGCTCACATCATATGACTGGTGACAAAAAAAAATTTGAGCATATGGAATATTATGATGGAGGTAGTGTAAGATTTGGAAATAATGAACCTTGCAATATAATTGGAAAAGGATGTATCTTGTTAACTAAAGAACTTGTGTGTGACTATGCTTATTGGGTTGAAGGAATAAAACATAATCTAGTAAGTGTGTCATAGTTGAATAACATTGGATTCAAGGTAGAATTCATTAATGGACAAGCCAAACTGCTAGATGAGAAAGAAAATTTGGTTGGTTCTAGCAAGCAAACAAAAGGTAATCTATTTTATCTTGACCTCAATAATTGTTCATGTTTTATTGCTCAAGTAGAAGAACGTTAGTTATGGAAAAAAAGACTATGTAATGTTAACTTTGATAGTCTAGCTAAGATAAGCAAACATAAAAGAGTAAGAGGTATTCCTAGTTTGAAGAAGCCTGACATGGGTCTATGCAATAATTGCCAAATTGGTAAGATGGGAGAGACAAGCTTCAAAAAAAAAGACTATCAGTCAGAAGAAGTCTTGTAAATTGTTCATATAGACTTATATGGACCTATTGGAATAGAGAGCTATAGTGGAGAAAATATTTTCGTTCTCTTTGTTGATGACTACTCTAGGATGATGACAGTAATGTACCTAAAAGAAAAATTAGAAGCTTTTCAAAAATTCAAGTGGTATCTAGCAAGAGTAGAAAAAGAAACTAGAAACAAGTTGAAATGCCTAGGATTAGATAGAGGTAGTGAATTCATTTCCCATGACTTCAATAATTTCTGCATTGAAAAAGGAATCAAAAGACAAGTATTTGCTCTTGGTACACTGCAGCAGAATGGTATAGCAGAAAGAAGAAATGGATCTATCATGGATTGTGCAAGAACCTTGATGATTGAAAAGAACATTATTCTCAAATACTGGAAGGAAGCTATTAGCACTGTAGTTCATACCTTGAACATAGTTCAATTAAAGAAAGATTCAAACAAGACATCTTATCAGCTATGGTATGGCTACAAACCTAATGTAAGTTACTTGAAGGTATTTGGTAACAAATGTTACATGTTGAAGGAATCTAGAAAAGGAAAATTTGATGTAAAAGGTGATGAAGGTGATGAAGGTATATTTCTAAGATACTCCTATAGAATCAAATTATATAGATCTTTGAATTTATCTACTCACAAAATCATAGAGAATGCACATATCAAAATTGATGAATATGCAGAAAAGAGTGAAGACGAAAGTAGCAAGGAACCTGAAGACTATAGAAGATTCATTTACTATGAACCTGATACTCTTCCCAATCTATCTGAAAGAAAATATGCTTCAACCCCCAAGTCCCCAAAAACTCCAATAGTTACCGAGTTGTAGACAATGCAAATTGAGCTGCAAGGACTCAAGTCACAATCAGAGGCTACCAAGCTAGTTCAAACTGAGTCTGATGGACCCAAGTCACAGATAGAAGGTCTCAATCTTGAAATTGAAATTCAAGAAGAAGATGATGGAATTCATTCAAAGACCAAGGAGTCTATATTAGCAAGATATGTCAAAAGACATCATGCACCTAATCAAATCATTGGAGATAAATCTGTTGGAACAATGACAAGAAGTAAATTAAAAGGTACATGTTTACTTGTTGGATTTGAACCTAGAAGTTTAAAGATGCTCGAGAAAATGAAAGTTAGATTGAAGCAATGAATGAAGAGATAGAACAAAAAGAGAAGAAAAAAACTTGGACTCTTGCTCCTAGACCCAAGGATAAAAATATAATTGGTACAAAATGGGTATTTAGAAATAAGTTGAATGAAGATGGAAATGTATCAAGAAATAGAGAAAGACTAGTATGCAAAGGTTACTCTCAAGAAGAAGGTATTGAGTATGGTGAAACTTTTTCTCCTGTAGCAAGGCTTGAAGGTGTTAGAACTTTACTAGCATATGTAACACATAGAGGATTTAAGGTATATCAAATGAATGTTAAATCGGCATTATTGAATGGAATCTTTGATGAGGAAGTTTACATTGAGCAACTAGAAGGTTTTCTAGATCCTAGCAAAGGAGACATTGTTTCAAAACTACACAAAGCTTTATATGGTCTCAAGAAAGCTCCCAGAGCTTGGTATGAAAGACTTCATAATTACTTGGTACAAATTGGTTTTCAAAGGGCTAATGATAACAGTAGTCTGTATATCAAGGAAGGACCAGATAAGAAGATTGTGTTAGCAAAAATATTTGTTAATGATTTTTTATTTACAGGAAATGATGATCTATGCAAAGAATTCTTAGAAGAAATGAGCAAATAATTTGAGATGTCCATGTTTGGTGAAATAAAATTCTTTGTTGGATTGCAAATATAGCAAAACAAGAATGGTGTCTACATCTCTCAATCTAAGTATATCAAGGAGATACTAAAGAAATTTGGAATGGAAGGTTCAAAATTAGTTGGAACACCTATGTCTACTAGACATAAGCTTTCCAAAAATGATGATTCCAAAGAAGTGGATAAGACTACTTACAGATCAATGATTGGAAAATTGTAGTATGTAGCTTACACAAGGCCTAACATTACTCTAGTAGTTGGAATAGTGGCAAGATTCTCAACAAATCCCACAGAAAATCACATGATGAAAATCGAGAGAATCTTGACTAAGTATCTAAAAGGTACTAAAGACTATGGTTTATGGTACAAACTTGGAGGCAATTTGGACTTAAAAGTATTTACTAATGCTGATTGGGTAGGAAGTCTTGATGATAGGAAAAGCACTAGTGGTGGAGCATTCTTTCTTGGTAAAAGACTAGTATCTTGGACAAGCAAGAAGCAAAATTGTACTTCTCAATCCACAGTAGAGGCAGAATATGTAGTAGCAATAGTAAATTGTTCTAACATCATAACTGTTGGAAGGAATGAAGGTAGAGATTACTGATCTAGTTATCATATATTGTGATAACACCAATGTAATCAACATATCAAATAATCTAGTGATGCTTCCAAAACAAAGCATATTGCTATAAAATATCACTTCTTAAGAGAATTGGTGCAAGATAAAGAAGTCAAATTGGAATATGTGAATGTAAAGGAACAGATTGCAGACATATTCACCAAGCCATTACCGAAGGATGCATTTTTGTATCTAAGAGGTAAGCTAGGGGTCATTCCCCTATCTGAGATTCAGTAAATAAATTTTAGTGAATGCATCAACTAGAACCTATTGAAGATCAATCAGTTGGCACAAAATTGGCAAGGGCATATCACAAATGAATTAGTATTTAAGGTACATTGGAATTTACAAAGTTATTTTCTTTGGCATGTGTTGTCAAAGAGGGAGAATTTTATTGTGATATCTCTGAGAAATTTTTGGAACTAGAATAAAGTCAAAAACTAGAGAAGGAGAAGTTCTTTGAAAGTTGAAGTATGTTGAAAGAAGGAGAATATTCTAAATGAACTTGGTAATAGTTGCTACAGACAGAATTCAATAAAAAGGTAGACCTCATACTGATAGAGGGAGTTCTCTAATCCAAAATTTCATTGTGCTATGACATGTTATGTTGCTATCAATGCCAAAGAGGGAGATTGTTGGATACAATTGATTAATTGTGTGTTGTCTTTGATGTTACACAAATGTCATAATCATTATCAGTTAGTATATGTCGAGCTCACTCAGGCAATGAAGATAGTTCTCAATGTCTACTAAGCATTCTTATGTTTGCCTAGCTCAAAAGTTTGTGTCTACTGAGTTCACTCGGGCATCGAAGGAAAATTTGTAGAGAGTGTTATCTGAGCTTACTTGGCTAACAAAGGAAAGTTGGATGGAACCAGTGCTAACTGAGCCCACTCAGTTGCCAAAGGATTGTCATAAGTTTGCAATGTTAATCAAGCTTTTGTTGGTCAATGAATTAAATTGCTTCAAAGTTAGTTTCTACCGAGCATGATTGGCTAGCAAAAGATTTTATTTCTTTGTTGTATTGATTTTGATTAATCTATCTATTGATTCTAGCTGACTGAGGTGATGAATATTAATTATTGTAAGTTGTATTTGAGCAAACTTGACAAAGTGAAAGGTATAAGTATAAGGTCAAGTTTTGATTTCAATGTGTGGAAGGAAGTGTGCAAGTGAGTGCAAGAGAATGTGTGAATTATGGTGATCTAATTGAAGATCTATTAGTAAGCAGAAGAAGCGAACTTGAAGGATAAGTAGAATATCCTTGTGGTGTAGCAAAGTCATATTCAATCAGGAAGGATCAAGTACAAGGTAGAATAGAGATCTGAAATCAGCAATCAAGTTGCATTCAAATCAGGTCAACGTGTTACTCTCTAACCATTGTAGCAGTGATTTAAATATCTTAACAGAGTTAGCTTAACAGTTATTTGTAAATCCTCTAACAAGGTGGCAATTTCATTTAATTGTTCTCAAGACCTTTGACCTAGCCACTCCTAACAAGATGATTAAATCCTTTAACAAGGTGACACCTAACAGTGTGTTTTGTAACCTTTAACAGGGTTGGCCCCTAATAGGGCTCACTTCAAAAGAGTTAAAATCAGTAACTAGTTGCTATAGGTGGTTTTTCCCAAATTGGGTTTCCACATTAAATCTTGGTGTCAAATGTGTTCATTTTCTTTGTGTTTACAACTAATTTAAAGTAATGATAATTGCAGATAACATCTAATGGTTCTTAAGTTAATCTTTTATTGAGCTAATCCAATTACTACCAAGTTATAGCATTCTATGTATTTATTGAGCTTCAACAGTATTTAGTTATTTGTTTGCATTTTGCACTGACATCAAAAGGGATCTGGGATTTATTTTTGTAGTAATTGATTCACCCATCCCCTCTTAGTTACTTCTCTTATATTTCCAACAAGGAGTTCTGCAGAATTTTCATTGATGTCTTGCATAGAAGGGTTTTCTCCAAATTCCTTAGACATTTCAAGCTCACTAGATTCCTTATCATTATCAATAAACACAATCAACACCACACTCAGCTTTTGGTTGTAGATTTGGGGTTTTTCTCTCAGTTTCACTAGCTTCAGTTTGCTACAATTTTTCCTCTAGAGAGGACTCCTTTTCACTTTTAGATACTTTAGGGGTAACTATGGGAACAAAGGCTTCTAGAAACCTACTCTTAGAAAATCTCACACTTCACCTCGTGGGTGGTGTTGACAAGCATGTAGGATTCTTTTGTTTCCTCCTACTTATCAGTATTTCCACCGTAACTACTTTAGGAGGTTTTTCTAGATCTTCCTCCTCTTGAGAGTGCAGGGTTTCATTAAGGTTATTCTCCTCATTTGATTGTTCTAGCCTTTTTGCTTCAGGTTCCAAAATTTTACCTCTATCTTTCTCAGTTGAAGACCTATTCTTAATAAATGATGGGGCCTTAGGAGCACTAGCAACTTCTACAATTTATGCTTTTCTTTTTACTAACAATGAAGGGTTCAACCTTGTAAATCCTCTTCACAGTTGGTCTAAGACTAGAGGAAGAGGCTTCAAGAGCATTTTCAGCTCTAGGGACAATTTTATAGAAACTTGTGGATGTTCTTTCCCTTCATCCTACACCCTGGCCTCTAGGGCTGACCAACCTAGGCTTTACCTCTTTTAACTACAAGAACTCCTCCCATGACCTAAGTGTTGTCTTATTTAATTCCCTTGCTACAATTTATTTTATTAAACCATGATGAGAGATAGATTGATCCCTTCCTGACTACACTAGAGAAGCTTGCTTCTTAATAATGTTAAAAAAGAAATTTG
This sequence comes from Cupressus sempervirens, assembly GCA_028749045.1. Classification (NCBI taxonomy): domain Eukaryota; kingdom Viridiplantae; phylum Streptophyta; class Pinopsida; order Cupressales; family Cupressaceae; genus Cupressus; species Cupressus sempervirens. The sequence goes on from CM053788.1 coordinate 432,859,158, forward strand.
GAAGGTTTACCTATTTGTAATCATGTTGTAAGTGAGCCAACATTTTGAAATGTAGGGCATGCAAGCATTTGTAACTTTCCTCGCATGTGAAATATCGGATGATAAATGTGGTAGGTTGAATAAAATCCATTGGCAAGGATAGCATAGAAGTATCTTGTTTCTTATCAATGTCCAATGGTGGGTCCTAGTGTATACTAAATTGTGCCCTAATTGTCTTTAGGTCAAACGCTTTCTCACAATTTTTGTGTTCCTGAGGCAACCTAGTGACCTCGGCTATCACCCTCTAAGAACTCAATTCTTAGACCTTTAACCACTGCAATTCCATCCCTTAAGGTGGTCATGAATTGAAGAGCTACCTCTTCATCAAATATATTCAAACTAAGACAACAATCCAACCATCCCCTTCTCCTAAACATTTCACAGCTGACTACATCTCCCAAAAGAACATGATGGTCAATGGGCTCATTCCTCTATATACCTCCACCCATTGTTAATTTCAACTGAATTGCGAGAAAAAAAAGTAATTTTTCAAAGCTTAGTAGATCAAGGTTTACAACACTGGCCCTAGTTTTTCAAAAAAAAAATGATGTGTACTTGGAAAGTTTAATGCACCATATCTCATAATATCCTTCTTGCATCAAATCTCATAATTTCCATTCAGTACAAGTCTATCACCTGAACATGTTGCAATCCATCATTAAAAGTTAAGTAACTACTTTTAATGTCCTTAATTTCATAATGACGCAATCATAGAAGGATAAGTCACCAACATGTAATATTAAATATGCACTTATTTCAAGTCATCTCAATGCACTTTGAAGGTACATGCAATTTGAAATTTTAAAAATAAAATATTTAAATATTTCCCTCCCCCCAACTAAATAAAGGCATGGGTCCCAATAGGCCAAGATAGGCAGGAGTGAACAATTATAAACAATACCAAGTCATAACAAAGCATGAATAAAATAGAATAAAATGTGTGCAAAGTTATGTGGTAGGTACTTGGCAATTGCTGCAAGAAAGATGTTCTAGAAAGATCGTCAAAATTGATAGAGTGATGGGATGGAATGGTAAGATGGAAAAGAGAGAAGTTGAAGTGGAATGGATGTGAATAAATTACTTCCAAAAAGAAAGTGTTTATTATGAATGCCTTGATCAGAATCAAGAAGTATCAGGAGTCAATGTAGGAGACCTGGACTCATTGGCTATAAGAATGATACTGTCCTCATTGTGTTGGAACTATTATAAGAAATCTTCATGGCTAACTGGTTTATGTTAAAGCTTGAGATGATGCCCATTGACAAGTAGTTTGAAGCGAACCGGATCAATGGTAGATAACTAAACTACATCGTTTGGAAATACAAAAATAATCTCATAGGGTCCTAACCAATGTGTTTGGAACTTCCATGGATTATACTGGTACTTTGAGTCATAAAGGAGTGCCCAATCTCCTAAAACAAACATTTTTTGTTTAATAAACTTGTCATGCCACTATTTTCTCTGGTGTTGAATGAGCTCAGTATTGTTCAATGTAGATTTTCACCATTCATCAAGACCATTTAAACTCGGAATTTGGTCTTGTTGGGAAATATTGAGTTTTATCCTAAGCTCCAAGGTGGTATTCAATTTTTTATATCTAAATTATACAGGCATTACTATTAACTTACCATAAATAATTTTGAAGGGAGTAAAACTAGTTGTGGACTTCTAGGTGGTTCTATAAGCCCAGAGAGCTTCAGGAAGGCGTGTGGCTCAATCCTTCCTATGAAGTGTTATAGTCTTGGTGATAATAAATTCCAACTCCCTATTAGTAACTTCTACTTGACCATTATCCTGAGGATGATAAGGTGATGATTTACCATGCCTAATATACTCCTTCATAAGAGCAGTTATCAAATTTGATGTAAACTAGGTCCGCTGGTCAAATGTCAAATTGTGTAAAGATGGATTCATGCAAAAACTTTGCCACATTGATATCCCTTGGGTGTTTCATGGGTTTAGCCTCTTCCCATTTGGTTACATAGTCAATGCACACTAGAATATAGGATTTACTTTGTGAAGTAGGTTCAATGGGTCCTACAAAGTCAATCCCCCATTTTTCAAAGGGTGTGACAACTACTTGAGACTGCAGGTGCATTTCATTTGATTTAGTGTTTCATCCCATTCATTGACACTTGTCAAATTTCTTTGTATATTTGGTTGCATCCTTGTGCAAGCTTGGCCAATAATACCTAGTTTTCAAGATTTTGAAGGTTGTTCTTTTGGTTGTAAATTGACCTCCACAGGGATCATCATGATAGGCCTCCAAGACATCATATGTTTCATCTTCTCTTAGACATATATGCATGACTTGATCAGGTCTAGTATAGAACATGTATCTTATAATCCATGAATAATTAAAGCTCTTCTTTGCTAGTAACTTTCTTGCTTGAGCAGAGAAGTATACTTGCATTTTTCCTATGGTGAAATAGTTAGCAATATTTTCATACCATGGGTTTTGTGTGGCCAATTGAAAAAGGCTCTCATATAGAAAACTATCATTAATGGCTACGAGATCATTAGAGACATGCAACCAAGAGATAAATTCAGCTACCACATTGGCCTTAAAAGATTTATCAACTATGGTGATGTCATACTCTTGCATGAGAAATAACCATTGAGCCAATCTTCTTGAAATTTTAGGTTTGTTCACCAAATATTTATAGTGGAATGGTCAATGTGAACAAATATTTCATATCCAATAATGCAATGCCTAAACTTATTGAGGGCATAGATGAACGCAAGTAATTCCTTTTCAATGACTGTATAATTAAATTATGTACCTTGCAAATTATTACTTGTGAAATAAATGGCATGTTCAACAAAGTCTACCTTCTATCTTAGAACAACACCAATTATAGCATAGTCTAAGGCATTCATATGAATGTGAAAAGGTAGGCCCCAATTGGGTCTTCTCAAAATAGGCGATGTGGTAAGAACTTCCTCAAGCTATAGGAAGGATGTTGCACATCAAAGTCCCAAGCAAATTCAGAATCCTTTTTGAGCAGGTTATAGAGAGGTGCTACAAGTTGACTAAAGTTTTTAATAAAAATTTTGTAATATCCAACATGTCACAAAAATTTGCATACATCCTTTTGCTTCTCCAGCATAGGCAAGGTACTATGACTTCAATCTTTGTTGGATCTACTTGGATGTCCTTAGATGAAATGAAATAGCCTAGGACTACCCCTTCCTCCATCATCATAAAATAATTCTCACTATTTTAGGAAAGGTTATAGTCCTAACACCTTTTAAGTACCATTTCCAAATTTTCTTTTGCTTCTTCAAAAGTAGTACCATAAATGTTGAAATCATCCATATAGATCTCCATATAGTTAGTAGAAATATCTGAAAATATATTGATGACAGCTCATTGAAATGTGGTTGGAGCATTGCACGAGCCAAAAGGTAAGACTAAGTAGGAAAACATTCCCCATGGGCAAGTAAAATTTGTTTTTTCTTGGTCTTCTAGGGTTATTTGAATCTGATTATAACCACTGAAACCATGCAAAAAATAAAAAATATTGTTTACCAGCCAGGTTGTCAAGAACTTGATCTATAAATGGTAATGGAAAATAGTCCTTCTTAGTGGCTGAATTGAGATCCCTATGATCTACACAAACTCATCATTTTCCTCCCTTCTTAGGTACTATGACCAAGGGTGAGACTCATTAGCTATCAAAGATGGGGTATATAAAACTAGCACTTAATATATAGTTTTTGCAATTCATTCTTAACAATATCTTTTAAGACAGGGTTAACTCTCCTCTGGGGCTATCAAACAAGTTTGAAGCTAGGGCTGATGTAAATATTGTGACTGTAGAGCATAGGATCTAATCCTTTCATGTCCATGTAATCCTAATCAAATGTGCTTTGATTCTCCTATAGTAACTACAACATAGCTTCTTGTTGGGAGGGTGATAAGGCATTGTTTACATTTAGCTCCTTGTCTAGACTAGTTTCCATCTTAATAACCTTATCTGCCATGAATAATTGGGTAATAGGAAAAGAATAAATCTCATGAGGTAATAATGAATGGAGAAACTGGGAAGCTTTTCAATGATGTAGTGAATTCAAAGATGGTGCAATGGTTTCTAAGATACTTTTAGCTTGAGGACATATTGGAGATTTTGTTCCATATTCAGTCAAAATAATGGATGAAATTATTTTAGCTTTTTCTCAAGTAGCTATAAACTAATCTCTACCTATCATCATCAACTGATGGATGGAATTGGATTCTGGATCATCGTCACCCAAGTTTGGCCAAATTACTTGGTCATCTAGTAATAATGGTTGAGCAGGGGAGTATAAAGTCAGGTTCTTGGTATGAAAACCATTGGATATTGTCATCTTCCCAGATCAGCAAGCTATATAAGCATCTGCAATGGCTAACCATGGTCTCCCTAAGATTAAAGGATATCCTCCCATAGAAGCCTTTGGGGAGAGAACAACAAAATCAACTAGATATTCCCAGCAATTTAGGGTGACTATAACATCTTCTAGCATCCCATCTAGTTTAATGGTAGAGCTATCAACAAGTTGAAGGATGGTGGGGGTCTCTCTGAGGCCAACAATATGCAACTAAGATAGTATCTCCTTTTTCATGACATTAATAGATGCAGCTAGGTCAAGCAAAGCATTTTGAACTTGGATCCCATGAATAGTGACTATAACTACATGACTCTTGAGGTCAAAGTATTTGGGTATAGTTAATTTCTCTAGCATTAATTCAGATAATTGTCCTAGGACATGAATTGTTTTTGGATCTTTCTTCTTCCTTTCTGGTTGCTTAATGCATGCTTCCTTAATAGCTTTAGTATAGGCAAGGACTTCCTTAATAGCATCTAGCAATGGTATTTTTATTGTCATTTGTTTCATCTGATTAAGAAAATCAATGATTGCATGGTTCTCCATGGGTTCGCCTTATTCTATCAACCTATGGAGAAATGGAGGTTCTTTAGCTACAAGAGAGGTATGCTGATTTGATTGATCTGTATGCTCAGTCAAAAGATCCTCAACTTTAGTTATTATAGGTTTTTTGGGTGTAGGAAGAGTGGTTCCTGACCTTAAGTGAATATCATTCAATGAGATGACATAGCTTTACTATGAAGCCTATTGTTCAAATTAGGGTTACGTTGGACTGGTAGTTGGGTCTACTTGGAAGGAGTATTAGTGGCTATAGGAGGAGGCATTAGAGTTTGTTGCTGAGTTGGTGGCAATAGGGTTGGTTGACTAGATTGGGTGCTCCAATTTTTAGGTTGTTGCCAACCCTATTGAGGTTGATGCCAACCTTGTTGAGGTTTCTACCAACCTTGTTGAGGTTGCTGCCAACCCTGCTGAGGTTGTTGCTAACTATGATTTCCACGAAAACCAATATTTTGAAAAAATTTCAATGATTATTATTATTATAACTTTGAAGAGGATTTTTTGGCATGCCTTGTATTTGATCCCATGTCCTTCTTTGAGTGAAATAAAGTACCTCTCCATTTTCATCAATGGCTTTGAACTCGATTGGCATTGGTTGTGTCTCCACACTTGTAATAGACTTACATCTATAGCACTTTTTCTTTTCTCTACAATGAGGATAGTATTTAGTGAACATGGCATTAGCTTCATCTTTCTTTCTTTGGGCTTTTATGGTGTCCAGTTGAGTGGCTACATTGTTAATGATGTCTTGCTTGAAGTCTGATAGAAGATTAGATAATTCTAGCTTGGATACTCCTGAACTGCCATTAGACTTATGTGGTAGACCTCAAAGTCCCCTACCTTTCTTCATAGTAGCTCTAGAATAATTCAATCATATACTCTTTATATTATTCCAAGTATTTTGAGTGATATCCCCTCCTACCATAAGGTCTAGAGCTTCAATGCTTCCTTCATTTACACCTCTCAGAAAAAGATGTTCCTTTGATTTCTCATTCAATTGATGTTGTGTGTTACACTACAGGTTGAACATGAACCATGAAACATAATCTTCCAAGGTTTCATCATCTCTTTCGGGACATTTTGAAAATGTCATCCCCTTTTAAATCTTGACCCCTATAGTATTCCTTATACTTTGTGAGAAATAGATTGCTCATTGTAGGTCAATCTGCTATAGCATTGGCACCCAACCCCATGAACCATCTCAAAATGCTTCTTTGAGGGTAGAAGGAAACAACTTAAATTAGTGGGCATCAATTATGTAGTCAAAACTTCTACATAGTATGTCAAAATCAAAGAGAGAGGTTTTAGGGTCTTCACTGATCAAGTCATAAAACTTGAGGAGTGCAGAAGGAGGTATGTTTTTCAAATTTTGGTTACCTTGTTGAGGGATAAAAAAGGAAATTTTGGCTAAGGCTAAGGCTGAGCCATTATTGAAGGGGATACTATTAGTGGTGCTTGATAAATGACAAGAGCAAGTGGATTATCTTGGTATTTAGGTTTAGCAAAGAGAACATTCAAATGCAAGGATTCATCATATGATGAGGATATTCATTCTTGAGCAGCAACGAATGGATTTTCAAATAGTTCTTCATTCTTGCTATGAGGTTCTTCAAGTTTAGGATTAAAAATGTCTTCCTAAATATTATGGGGAAAAAATCTCCCAAAGGATTCTCTTCTTCTATGCATGCAAAATAATGTGAAATCTAATCTAGCATAATGACTTTAGGGTTGAATTAGATTGACACCTTCCCTAGCAGAGGCCCCAAAAATGGTTGGTCAGCTAAATACCTCAGTAACAAAAGATTGGACATCCTTCTACATTGACTCTATGATTAGACAGGATCATGTATTTTCCTAAGAATAACATACTAACTTCATTTTATTTTGTCAACCCAGGAGCATAAGCTTGAGAGGTTGGTTGCAAAGTATATGCTTTGATTCCACTTTAAGTCATTACAACTAAAATAGAAAAGGAATGTCAAAGGAAACTAAGCTAGGAACTAAAATGAAATTTTTTCTTAAATCTTAAGGTAATGTTGTAAACAATAAATCTATTTATGCACCTATGTTGCAAGAATAGTTCAATGATTCTATTATCAATGGCTGCAAGAATAAAAAAAGTCTACTTTGTAAAGAAACAAACAAGGAAATAAAATATATTCTAGTAAAGCAGTTCACTCACCATGTGGGCCCCCTTAGATTAGTGAATAGAACGACAATCAAGATTGAAGGTGGAAAGTTGAACTTTTTATTTTATTCATTCATAGTAAGAGATTACATTTGAAAACAAGATTACACACTGTTGAACAAACAATTTATTCTATCTTCCTTCTGCCTAAGCCAAAAATCTCTTTTCAAAGCTACAGTGGGCATTATTTAAAGGAAAGCTACAACAACTTCCTACTTCTATGATCACTTCATCAATGAGGATCAATTGCAGATCATAAAGTTTACAACAAAAATATCATTAATTGTGTTTTAACTCCTCCAAGAATATAGCAAGTTGAGGAAACAATATTTGTGCAGTGCCATATCTGAAATCACATAATAATGTACTTGTTGTAGTGATTCATCAACCTAGTTAGCTTTGATTTAGCATTGAAACGTTGACTTGAATATGCATGGCAAGCACCTACAAAACATTTAAATGCAACAACTTCCACATACATTTATATTCATTTCATCATCAATGTTAGAAAAGGTATAATGTTCAAATTGTCACTCTTTGCAAATCATATGGCTACAGGAAGGAACCTACCCAAACATAGCATGGATGAGGAAATATTTATCAGCATGTAATATTCATTCATTAAACCATAGAATTCCATAGATTCAAGCAAGCATAGCATATCTAAACAATCTATACTTCAATCTTCATGTCTTAACATATAGATAATATATTCATAAAAACATAAGCTCTTTTGCTTAAATCATAGAGTTATAAAATGTTTCTTGCAAGATAATTGTCTAAAAACAAGATAAAAGGTTCTTAAAATAATTTCCTTTTAGAGGCTCATCACTATCCTGACCATTTAGTTTGAAATTTGGTAGGATTGTGTTGATAGTAGAAATCGCCAATAGAAAACTATTTGTCTTTGATAAACTTGTCATGTCACTTGTTATGCTACTTTTGAATTTTAGTGTTATGCAAAGCAAATTTCCTATATTTTTCAAGTCCATTAAGTTGTAGGACCCAATCGCCAATAGAAAACTATTTGTCTTTGATAAACTTGTCATGTCACTTGTTATGCTACTTTTGAATTTTAGTGTTATGCAAAGAAAATTTCCTATATCCATCAAGTCCATTAAGTTGTAGGACCCTTTTCCTTTGTGCCTCATTGAGATCAATATTCAACTCCAATGTTGTTTGGAGGGTCTTGTGTTGAAATTAAACTAACATTATAGCCGCCTTCCCATAGATTAACTCAAATGGGTAAAACCTATTGTAGCCTTCCATGTTGTCATATATGCTCATAGTGCTTCTTGAAGTCAAGATGCCCAATATTTCTTATGGATTTCTACTATTTTGATCACAATGGATTCAATCTTTGTATTTATTATCTCATCCTATCCATTAGCTTGGGGGTGGTGAGGGGATAATTTACTATGTCTAATTGTATATTCATTCATGAGTACATGGATGAGATTAGGGATGAATTTGGCACCCTAGTCAGTTGTTAATTCCCTAGGGACACTAAACCTTGTAAAAATGACTTCATATGAGAATTCTATAATATTATTGTCATGAGCATGTTTCATAGGTTTTGCTTCAGCCTATTTAGTGACATAATCAGTGCAGACTAGGATGTAAGACTTACCTTTTGATGAAGGTTCGATGGCTTTAATAAAGTCAATCCCCCATTTGTCAAAGGGTGTTACAACTACATGTGACTTCAAGGGAATTTCATCATATTTAGTAGGTCTACCCATTCTTTGGCATCTATCACATTTATTTGTGTATTTTTGTACATCTTTATGAAGAGGTGTCCAATAGTACCCAGTTGTCAATACTTTGAAATCTATCCTCTTAACCGCAAAGTTTCCTCTATATGATTCATCATGACATTTACATAGAATATCATAGGTCTCATATTCCTTTACACATATGCACATAACTTGATTAGGTCCAATATAGAACATGCATCCAAAAATCCAAGAGAAATTGAAGCTCTTTTCTGCCAGCAATCTTCTTTCTATGAGGGATACATGTGTTGGTGTTCTTCTTGCAGAAAGGTAGTTGGAAATGTTAGCATACCATGGATTTTGGGATATCAAAGGAAATAGGTGCTCATATGTAAAAGTTTCAACAATGGTTGTAGGATCATCTAGCACTTGCAATCTCGAAAGAAAATCTACCACCATATTAGCTATTCCTAGATTTTCTATCACCTTAATGCCAGACTTTTGCATGAGAAACAACTAGTAAGCCAGCCTTCCTAAAATAGAAGGCTAGTTCATTAGGTACTTTATGGCTTCATGATCAGTGTGTACAAAAATCTTATAGCTAGTTATATAGTGTATGAACTTGTTAAGTGCATAGATTATAACTAGAAACTCTTTTTCTATGATAGTGTAGTTGAATTATGCTCCCTTCTAATTCTTACTAATGTAATATATATCATGTTCAACAATTCCTTCTTTTTGTCCCAATACAACACCTATGGTAGGTTTCAATTAGGACCCTTCAACACAAGTGTCTTTGTTAAAACTTATTTTGACTACTAGAATGACTTGTCACACTCTGAATTCCATGAAAATTTAGAGTCTTTCTTCAACAAATATACAATAGGGCTTCTATCTGGTTGAAATCCTTTATGAGCCTTCTATAATAGCCAACATATCCAAAACAACTTCTGATATCCTTTTACTTCTCTAGAGTGGGCAATGTCCCTATTAGTTATATCTTTGTAGGGTCAACCTAGATGCCATGTGATGGAATGCAGTGACTTAAAACAACTTCATCTTCCATCATGTATAATTGTTCAATGTTTAAGGAGAGATTGTGTAAATTTAGTGATTATAGGTCCTTTAGGAGTTGGAAGAGTATTTCCAGACCTTAGGTATATATAATTCATGGAATAAGTTTGTTTTTTATTATCATTAGAGGAATACACTTTCTTTTGAGCTAGCATTTTATTGGGATTTGGCACTATAATCACCCAAAAATGGTCACCTAGACTATTATCCCCCTTTCTATCATTGTTTTCTAAATTTATTAAATCACTTATCTTGATCAACTATTCAAAAATTAATTTATTTAATTTTATCCTATAGTTTGACCATTGTATCATAAGTTCTTATTTAATTAAAAAGAACATGTCTCCCTTTAATTACATAAAAGACCCCATTCCCCACTTATCATAAGTTGTGAACACATAAAATTCTATTCTTACTTTACAAATAAAAGAAAAGCTTTTTTGTCTCACATGGGGTACAAAAATCAACTCTTGATTATGATTGGTGGAAACACTTGTGCACATGGATCATTCCACTTTCATCCTCCACCCTTTATTATATCCCTCTTTCCCAATGATCTCCACCATCAATTATTCTTTAAAAGGTAGAGTTATCTCCTCCTCTCACAATCACTCATTTTGTAGTAACATTATTCTATAGGAATTCTAGGTAATCTTTGGATCTTGTGAAGACTTGTTGGATCGTCTCATCTCTTGCATATAATAGTAGCATATAATATTGTCTTACATTAGTCTAGCTTCTCTTTTCATGCATTAGAATAATACATTTAGCTTAAGTAAGAAGATTGTAAGACTTCATGCTTGCTAGTTACTCTTGCATTTCCCATTCTCTTAGTTTAGCTTCATTTGCATTGCATAACATCTTGGTTCTTGAGCATTTGCATTTTTTATCTTCTTCTTGAATCTCCCATTTCGTTGGGAATTTACATTCTTTCTCTTCTTCTTGAATCTCCCATTTCAAGGTGCAACTTGCAAGGGGCTATGTATCTAAGCTCATTTGAGATCCATAACATTCCCTCTACACCCTTTGCACATGATGACTAGGGAGCTCTAGGTTGACATTCAAGATTCATAATCCATGAGATCACTTGGATAGAAGGACATACAGAAGTGCACTCTTTTTTATGTATATTTTTGGTGCTACCATGGGATAGAACAATCTTGTTTTGCATCCATTCTTTCATTTTCATCACTTTTCTAGAAAAATCCGTGCGATACATTTCCAGTATCGTGTGATAGTTTCTTCTATTGTTGTGTGATACTTTTCTAGCATCATACAATCTTTTCTGCATGTCCTTCTATAATCTATCATCTGACTTTACATAGAGTATCACATGGGTAGAAAGTATCACCTAAATATACAGTGAGGTATCGTATGGTGCCAATACAATCATAACTATTGCCTAGTCAAGATTGTTTAGTTGTTTTGGGTTTTGTTTTGCATTTTCACTTCTTGGGATCTTCTATTTTTGGGTTTTCTAGTTTTTGGTACTCTAACCAGTGTGCTTTGCAAGTTCATTACATTTTTTGTTAACCCTTTTTATACACCAATGTGGTTTTTTTTGTGGGGATTTCCTATTTGCTTGCATTTTTTTTTTAGAATGCATGTCAAAGAATTATATTTTCTAAAAGGGCTACAAATATCTATTGTAGGGTTACTCGAAAGCAATAAAAAAAAACACACACATTTTTGTGTATTTAATTTCATTTTCAGGTGCATCATGATACTAGTTACTTCATTTTATTAGGAACATAAAACTTGTGAGTAGGGTTCATTGTTGGTAGGAGAGTATTCTCTTCACCTTATATGTAAATTAGAAATTTTGACCCTTCATTGGATCTCAAAAGTGAGTGGGATACTCCACTTTTTAGTGGTTTTAATTGATCTTCTTGGCATGTTTTGGGGAAGCACTAAGGAATAGGAGAGTATGCTCTTCACCTCCTAAGTTGAATTAAAAATATTGACCTCTTTGGTGTAGATCCATTTTGTTTCAATCTATTAGTGATATTTAACCTTTAAAGGGCCTTCTATTGGTGGAAAGATACCAATAGGAATGACCTAAAGTGGAAATAGAAAAAAAAACCAACTAACGTGACCAACTATAATTACAAATCCCTCAACAAAGGCCAAAGTCTTTGGGGGGGGTGGGTTTGTTGTAGCACTTGTCTTCAAAGTACTTGTGGGACTGCGACCATGAGGGAAACACAAGGTGAGAATTTTTAAGGTACTCTTGCGACCACGAGGTTCATTACTTATCACAAGATAAGGCATCATGTTATCACGTGCAAGAGGGTTATTACGAATGAGACCCTTTATAGATACTTTAGGATTTAGAAGATACCTTTATTATCCTCTTAACAACTTGGTGCAAGGTTCAATCCTAATGGACTACCTAGATCACCCCAAGATTTTACACTCACCATTTGTGTCCCTTTGGTTGTGTTAATAGCATTTCCATGAAAAAGCTAACATATATTATGGGAAACCACTTTGTGTGAGGTGATAGATCATCAAGCATGGACCAAGTTGTTGAGTAACAAGCTGTGACTCTTAGGTAGATCTTTCTTGATGTGTTCTTAAATGTGTTAGACTCATGGGAATTATTTGAACATATACATGATGGTAGCCTTCATAGGGTTTTTATTTTGAAACCTCACATATGCTTGTATTGACAAGTTTTCTTTGTCCCTTTCACAATTATTTGGAGACATGTGTTTGTGACATCTACTTATTTTCAAAATATTACAATCTGTTACTACAAACTATAAAACACTCTATCTAACTATTATTTTGTCCAAGCATGCAAAAATTTGAGTCAAAACGTAGACATCTTAAACACAAAGTCACTAAGTATCATTTTGGTTGAACTTGTATCGTACCACTATTATCAAAAATATTATACAATACTTATGGATTTCCAAAAGTATCAAATCACCTCAAATATTGTGTTGTATAATTATACTATGAATCATCACAATACCTTGTAGAAACCATCACACCATTAGAAACTGTCATCTAGATATTATAGAAATTATCGTATGATTCTTTTTAAACGCACTATTGTCACCTAGATTTGTGCAAACTATCACTTGGTCTTATTTATTACACAATCTAGTCTTTAATTATGTTCTTGTTGATTAGGGGTGTTATTACTTGGTTCTCCTATGTCTTGTTATTTTATTTTGGAATAACTGAGAGGGGAGGTGAATCAGTTATCCAAGGTCCAGATGTACCAATTCAATAAATAAACACTTCAACTACTTTAGGTTTAATCATTCATTAACTCAACCTCTATAATAGATTATCAATAACATCAACTAGTAGTCCACTCTCCTAATCATAACATACTTGAAGAAAGTGAAACATTAACAATAAATCATCACAAATAACATCCACACAAGTTGACACTAGAATTTAATGTGGAAACCTAATTTAGGAAAACCACCTATAACACATCACTGATCTTTCACTTTTCTGAAGTGAGCTATATTAGGAGCCAACCCTATTAAATTTTACAAAATACATTATTAAATGTGACCTTGTTAAAGGATTTAATCACCCTATTAGGAGTGGCCTTTTTAGAAGACTTTAGAACATTCCATTAGAATGCCACCTTGATTAAAGGATTTACATACAACTATTAGGTCAACCTCAATTAAAGGATTTCAATAATGATACAATGGTAAGAAAGTAATATTAGGGTTGATTTAACAAATACAACTCACTTTGCAAATATATATCATATTTTGTCTCACATGTTGATCTACTGACTGGCCTTCATTGTCATCTCTATCTCTAATTCACTTGGAAACCCTTCAAGCAATCACTCTTCTTCTCTTCACAACTCTTCACAGCCTTGTGCTTAAGTTTTCCAATCAATAGCATCAACAACTACTTCAACCTCTCTAAGTTAGCCCTTGCACCTCTTTAAATAGGTAATTCTAATCTTTTTTCACTTAAACACCATCATAGATCTTAGGGTTAGATCAGGTTCAATGAATCCTTCCATAATTTTGTCTCCTCTTTCCTCTTCTAGAAACTTCTCCAAACTTCTTCTAAAATCCTTGCATAAAAATGTGCAAACATGGTTTCCATTGAATTAAATGATCCAACTCATCATTCCTTATCATCTACACATTTTACATATTCCAAGAAATCAACCATGTTAGATGGAAATCATGATTTTCTCATAAATTGTAAAATGTTTGTTCCTCAGCCAACACTGTGTTCTGACATTCAATCATCACTGGGTTACTCAATCACAATTAACTTTTCTATTTGGCACATATATTGATACTTGGTCAACATTGATTCTTGGTCGACCCTACTTCTACTTGGCACATAGTGGCACTCAGTTGATACTAGCATCACTTGGCATATACTTTAAGTTCCTTAATCTTCCGATTTGTTTCTTGGTCAAACCTATGCATTTTAGTCAATCTTTTGATCACTTCTTCAAGTCTTTAGTACTACTATCTTCTTTACTTGTAGCATGATTAGACAATCACTTTATCTTGTCACAGTCTAACTAACCAAGTGACCATTATAGTTTCCTTTTCATAACTCAACCTTTCCTCTAGGTGCTATTATTATGACCAATTTCTCAAATCATCTCCATCAATCATCTAGATATGACACTCAAATCAAATAAAAAATAGTCTTACCAATGAGGTTTGATATTAATGACAAAATAAAAATTGTTCCAATTGTATTTTCCAACAATCTCCCTCTTTTGCATTGATGGCAACACCTCTAGCTACCATGCAATCCAAGACTTGTCCTGCTTCAAGCAATCTCCCTCTATGTTTAGTTTAGATCTTCATTAATATCCTTGGTTTCATTCTTATTCTCATCCATGCAGCTCACATAAGATCATATACTCCCTCTTTGATATAAATCTTTAATCTCCCTTACTTACATTTTCTTCATCTAACATAATCTCCTTCTTGCTTTTTACTACATAGGTAACTACCTCATAATCTCCCTCTTTGACAACAATTCCAAAGACACTTCATTTGTCTCTTACATCTTGATTATGTATATATCCTTATGTTTGTACTAAATTCATCATCTATCAAATGATCTATGACTGATCTAACATTATTTTCTCCTTCCTTCACTCTTTGCTTCTTCCTTTACTACTTTAAGCAACTCCTAAAGTAGGATTGTTTGCATCAACTTGTATGATTTTCTGAGCAACATGTTTAATGTAGAGTTCCATCTCACATTAAGTAGCCTTGTCTAGGGGAATCACCCCTAATTTACCTCTTATATATTCATGAGCATCCTTAGGTAAAGCCTTAGTGAAAATATCAGCTATTTTCTCCTTAGTTTTTACATTCTCCAATCTCACTTCTTTGTCTTGAACTAGCTCTCTTAATTAATGATACTTGATAGCAATATGCATTGCCTTTGTGTGCATCATAGGATTCTTTGATATATTTATCGCACTTGTATTATCACAATATATAACAACTAGATCAATGATATTTTCCTTTAACCCTTTCAAACATTGCTTGATCCATATAATGTTTGAACAATTCACTACTTACTACAACATATTCAGCTTCAACTATTGATTGAGAAATGTGGTTATTATTCTTGCTTGTCCATGAAACTAGTCTCTTGCCTAGAAAGAAAGCTCCTCCACTTGTACTCTTTCTATCATCAACATTTTCTGCCCAGCCGACATCTGTGTACACTTTCAATTCAAACTTGTCATTCTTCTTGAAATATAATCCATAGTCTTATGTTCCTTTCATATATCTTAGTATCATTTTCATTGCCATCATGTCATTCTCCTTAGGACTTGCAAAAAATATTACAACAATCCCAACTCGTAATGCAATATCAAGTCTATTGTGAACAACATATTGTAACTTTCCAATCATTGATCTATACAATGTTTGGTTCAAATCAATAGAATCATCATTCTTAGATAATTAATGTCTTGAGGCCATGGGTGTAATAATTGATCTTGAATCTTCTATTCCAAATTTTTTTAATATATTCTTGATTTATTTTGATTGAGTAAGATAGACACCTTACTTCATTTGATATACTTGTAAGCCAACAAAGAATTTGATCTCACCAAACATAGACCTTTCAAATTCCTTCTTCATCTCATTTGCAAATGATTTGCATAATGCATCTTTTACTCCAAATATGATATCATCAATAAAAAATTTAGACAAAAATATCTCATTATTATTACAAGTATAGATTATTGTTATCATTAGTTCTAGAAAATTCACTCTTCACCAAATAATTATGTAGTGTTTCATGCCATGCTCTAGGGGCTTGTTTCAAACCATATAGAGCCTTGTGAACTTACATACCACATTCTTCTTGATGGGATCTACAAATCCCTCTATTTTTTCAATGTAAAATTCTTTTTTTAGTATTCCATTTAGAAATGCAAATTTGACATCCATTTGGTATACTTCAAATCCTTTATAGGCAGACTAAGCAAGTAGTGTTATAACTACTAATCTTGCAACTGAGGCAAATGTTTCCCCATAGTCTATTTGTTCTTCTTGTGCATATCTTTTGCATACCACTCTTTCCTTGTGCCTTGTGACTTCACCTTTTTCATTTAGCTTGTTCCTGAATACCCACTTTGTTCCAATAACATTCTTGTCCTGAGGTCTAGGTACTAGTGTTCATGTTTTGTTCTTCTCTATTTGCTCAATTTCTTCACTCATTGCATGAATACAATCCTCATTCTCAAAAGCATCTTTTACTGATTTAGGTTCAAATTCACAAAGTGAACATGTATCACTTCTAAATCTTTTCCTTATCATAACTCCATATTCTTTGTTACCAATGGTTTTCTCATGTACATGATGTCTTCTCACATATTTTGCTAGTACAAGTTCTTTCCTTCTCTCTTCTTCTACATGTTCATCTTTAAAAATGATTTCAAGTTCATTTTGTCTCTTTGTTTTAGGTTTTGGCTGAGGTTCTTCTTGCTTGACATTGTCTTCTTGATGTTTGACATCTTTTTAATGTACCTCAACATAATTTTGTTATTGCATGACACCCACAGTCTGTTGCTTGGCAACATGTTGTTTCAACTCATCATTCACATTTTGTTGTTGATTTGTAGATTTGTTCTGTTGCTCAGGTAGTGTGCAGGAAGCACCTTCATTCACATGTATGAATGTGATGTAGTTTTCATATTTTTTCTTGCATTCAACTCCATTCTTTTTTGCATATTCATCAACTTTCACATTTACAATTTTCAAAGCTTTTTTAGTGTTAGAATTCAAACACTTATAAGATTTTCTCTTAGTGGAATATCCTGAGATTATGCCCTCATCACTCTTAGCATCAAGTTTTCCATTTCTATTATCCTTTAGTCTATAGCACTTTCTTCCAAAAACTTTAAAATACTTCACATCAGGTGCATATCCATACCACAACTCAAAGGGTGTAAAATTTGTACCTTTCTTGACTTGCACTCTACTCAAATATAAATTTTTGTGCTTATAGCCTCTCTCCAATATTTTTGTGACACATTCTTCTCCATCATCAGTGTTCTAGCACAATCCATGATTGATCTATTTCACCTTTCAGCTATTCCATTTTGGGGAGGGTCCTAGGTGTTGACATCCTCCTTTTGATTCCTCTATTATTACAGAATATATTTAATTCACTAGAGATGAATTATCCACCTCTATCAGATCTCAAGCACTATAGACACTTACCTATTTCCTTTTTAACTTTGGCCAAATACCACTTAAACAACTAAAAAGCATCAATTTTTTCTTTAACAAACATCGTAGTCATCATCCTAGAATAGTTATCAAAAAATATAATGAAATATGTGTCTCCATGGTAGCTTTGAACACTAATGGGTCCACAAAGGTTAGTATGAACCAATTCCAAAATATCATTAGATGAATATGTCTTGCTCTTGAAACTAGACTTTGTCATTTTTCCCAATTGAAATTGTTTACACATAGCATTATTAGGTTTCTTCAGTTTTGGAAAACCTCTTACTTTTTTTCTCTTACTAATGCTTACCAAATTGTCAAATTTTACATGAAATAACCTCTTATTCCATAACCATATGTCTTCATATTGTACAAACAAATATGTCTCATCAGATAAATCTAGATAGAACAAGTTACCTTTTGTTTGACCACCACTTTCAATAAATTCACCAGTAGCATCAAATATTTTGGCCTTCTTGTAGTGGAATTGAACGCCATATCTTGATTTGTTCATATCTTCATACTGTGCAAACAAACATGTCTCATTAGATAAATCTAGATAGAACAAGTTACATTTTGTTTGATCACTACTTCTAACCAACTCACCAGTAGCATCAAATATCTTGGCCTTCTTGTGATGTAATTCAAACCTATATCCTGAATTATTCAACTGTGATATACTCAACAAGTTATAGTTAAGTCCTTCAACCCAATAAACATTGTCATAGTTTATCTGATCAATCAATTGTATTGATCATTTACCTTTCACAAGACATGGTACATCATTACCAAACCTAACACAACTACCCTTGTATGGTTCCATGATTTCAAATTTACTTTTATTACTAGTCATGTGATGTGAAAAACCACTATCAATTATACATCTATCACCTTTACTCACATATAAGATTAATGCAATTTTCTCATCTTCATCAGAATATTATTTCATGGCAACATAGACAACTTCTTCATCATTACTTTCAAATTCATTATCAATTTCTTCTTTAGGAATGTAACAAGATTTTATACCTTTGTCTTTTTAGTTCTTATTTCTCCTATTATCTTGGTCATCTCTTCTTCCTTTGTACTTTCCCTCTTTTCATCCTTGTCTTCTTTGTCAGGACATCTTGTAGCAATATGACCAACTTTGTTATATGAAGAAAAAAAATAAGAAGTTTACCTTTATATTTTCCTATGCCTCTTGGAAGTCTTCTAGCCATTAGTGTTTCAAGCTCATCAATTTCATCATCAAAAACATCACTTTCACTTTTCACACATTTTCCTTTTCCTCTCTTGCTAAGAACCAATTGTGATTTAAAAGAAGATTCAATAGCAATAGGGGTGAAATTATCAAAATTTGACATTTCAAAAGCAGCAAGTCTACCAATCACACATTATAGACTTAGGTTATTTCTAGGAGTACATCTCAATTATGTATTGCAAAAACCCTAATAACATAAATAGAAGGTAGAGTTCTCAATACTTTGTTGATCATTGTCTCATCATCAACCATTCCATTTTCTCCTCTTATAGAATTAACCTCTTTGATTCTTCCACGATATAATACATGTAGTGCCTACCCCTAGGTCGCATTTTTGTTATTGTTACTGAACTCTTTTAGGACAGTTTTATGTTGATGATTATTAGTGACATTATTTTGAGATTATCAGATATTGTCTCAAATTCAGCTTATTATATGATGAAATTACTTGGTACTTTATATTCCATGTATGTATGATGATTATTACAGTGTTTTTAGATATTGATGATGAATAGTTAGATGATTTATTATCATATGTGTTTTCTTATGGATACTTACCCCATACTTACATGTGTATGGTGTGCGTGTTTGTTTTCTTTCTGTATGGCATTTCTGATGTGGTTAAGAAAGGGAGTCGTAGTCACTTGCTAGTTAGGATCTACACAATGCACCACTTCTTGCCATTGCTTTTTTAGCTTAGTATATATATTGTGCTTGTACATGCGTGAATTTTATGCAGGTTGCAGGTACCAGGTATCGACTTCTCTGAATTGCCAGGATGAGCATACCCTATCGCATTATCTCAATGGTAAGAGAGGGGAGATAGATTCTCAAGTTCAAATCCCAACCCTTTAAGCCATTTGTCCTAATTGAAAATCAAGACAAGTATCTAATTCGAGTACCCTCCAAATATGTCAGATGACGTAATTTGTGATATTAATGTAGGGCCCATTTGTCGTTGCACCAAAAGCCATGACTGTTAGTGAACATGGAACACCACATAATTAGCCACCTGTGGGCAGGGGAGCACGTTGCATCACCCAACAATCTCCCCCTTGACGTGCATACTAGGTGCTTACACGGGTCGGGAAGGCATCGGGGAGATTTGAACCCATGACCAAGCCAAAACCAAGCTCTGATACCAATTGTAGGGCCCATTTGTCATTGCACCAAAAGCCATGACTGTTAGTGAACATGGAACACCACATAATTAACCACTTGTGGGCAGGGGAGCACATCGCATCACCCAACAATTAACCCCTTAGTTTGATTTTGTATGTGTTTTGCTATGATGGCTTTTTCGTATTTTATTTTATGAGTCTTTAGTGTATTTTCTATTAATTAAGCCTAATTAAAAGATTTAATTAATGGTTTAATTTAATGGAAAATTAATATGATATTTTAATATTTATTTTATTTAATTAATTGGAAAATTAATTAAATAAAATAATTAAATTTGGAGATGAAAGTTATAAGTTTAAATTTGGAACGTGATAATATTTATTTAATTTAATAATAATATGTTTAGAGTTTATTTTTAAATAAATGCTAAATAATATTATTATTTAAGTTAATAAATATTTTATCAATTAAGTTTCAAAAATAAATTTAAATGTGGGAAAGATATTAAAATTATTAAAAGATTCTAGATCACATGATGCATGCATGTGATTAAAATGTATTAAGATAAAACAAGTGGATTTAATAAAGTGAGTGCATGAGATTTAAAAATTAATAAATTAATTTAAAAAGGAATAAAGTGAATATTTAATAAATTAAGGTGTATTATTTTAATATTTATTTACATAGGAGTATGCGAGCTCTTGGGAGTTGTCATGTTGACAACACAAGAGTTTGCACTCTAATTATGCACATGTTGTCTACACTTAGGAGTTAGCACATTATTTGAGCACATGGTGTCTACAACATTCTAGACACCTCATCATGTTTATCTTCTTATTGTGGAAGTCATGTGCTTAGTTGTCATGCTTATCTCCTAGTTCTTTCTAAACACATTCTAGATGCATCTTAGAGGCCTTTATATAGAGGCTCTCTTAGTGTGTACGAACATCCTCATATGCTTCTACAAGCACTCCTAGTCACTTGGGGGGGTTCGGTTCTTGGAGGAATTGCGAATGTTGGAGAAGGAAGGAATTTTTGGATAGAAGAAGGTTCTGAGAGGAGGAGCTTCTCTACAATTTTTTGAGGCGTAGCAAATTAGCATCAATGTCCAAGTAGGCACTCGTGATTATTTTGCATATTTTATTATGCTCTTTCCTTTCCTATCTTCATCGTGTCTGTTATGTGTGTCTGAATAATTCTCTATGAATGAATCTTCAATTTTTTAATTCGGGCATGCATATTGTTTCATCCAGTTATGGGAATTAAAAATATTATTACAATCTTCCCTTAGTAGAATCATGATTTGGAAATTGATTTGGGTTTGGGTTTGAATAGAATCTTATTATTATGCATTAGTTTTATATGATTTATTAACTAATCTAATTTAATTTAATTTAATTAAGATTAGTTAATAGTAGAAGTGTAATTAATTATTAGTCAATTTAAGTAAATGGGTTTTTTTTTAATGAGGGAAAATTAAAAGAAAAGAGATATTAACAAGTGGAATTAAATAATTGAATTATTAATGAGATTGATTTTACTTAAAATAAATGAAGATTATTTTAAATAAATGCTTGTCCTTGAAGTGTTTTAAGGAAATTGTAAACTAATTATTTGAAAGTTGATAAGTATTATTTTTATTATTTGAATAATGGGAGATGCTTCTTGGAATTATTAGTAACATTGATTTTTAGTGAAATAATGCAAATGATTTTATCTAAAAGTCAATGGGAACTAGTTCAATGATTTAAATAAGTAAATAATTATCTTATGATTATTTTAGAGAATTGTTTTAAAATAATGGAGGGATAATTATATGCTTTATTCAAAGAAAGAAATGGGTTGACTTGTAGAAGAATTTTATACTCTTGAAATATACTTGAAATAAAATCAAAAACCTCATATTTGGCTTAATCATGTGATTTCAAAAGCAAACCAAAACATGTGTTTGTATCTTGTTTCTCTATGCTATATGTGTTTTGGGGTTATAGGGTTTGTCCTAGCTTTGACCAGTCTTAGGTTGTTACCAGAGGCTCGGGGGTTATCTGAATGTGATGGAAGGTTGATGTTATTTGATCTCGATCTTTCTAAACCCAACCATGGTAATGTGATGGTATGCTCTATGAGATGTTTGTATTTATTGATTGTTATTGCTCATCAGTCTTCTTGAGTGAAGCTGAGTTATATGTATCTGAGACACTTGACTTAACCATTTTTGAGTCATCGATCAATTATCTTTGGATTACTTTCAGTCACCATGATGGGACTAAAGTTTTGATTTATTTCTTGATGATGTCATATTGTGACATGTTTTGACTCAACCATTTTTGGAGCCTTCGATCAGTATTACTTTGAGATACTTTTGGTTACTTGTTGAGAACCAATGGATATTGTGATTATCAATGATACCTTCAGTTGTCGATAGAGAACTGTGGTGGTCATGATTATCAATGGATGTTTTTCAGTTGCTCATGGAGATTTGATGCTCTTTTGTGGATTATCTTTTAGTATTTTTCCAGTCACTTGTATAGGACTGTGGTGATTTTGTGATTTATGATTCCATGAGATTAGGATAGGTTATCTACTAGTAGTGTCGAGAAGTGGCTTGCAATGGGGGTCGGGGCCCTAAGTGGTTGCCAGGGTAACTCATTGTAAGTTATTTAATAAGTGAAAAAATTTACACTAAATGGGGATTAAATGAAGCTAATAAGATAATTGTATGTTCTTGCTCATGCCTCGAGTGCTAGTACAGACTAGGATGGGAGTAGAGAGAACGCTTGGTTGCGACCTTGCATTCCATAGTATGCCTCGTCAGTATGAGAGGATACTAGTGGCCGCATAGGGATCACTAGGGGGTTGGGGTCTATTGAGAGACTGCCAAGGTAACTCTAGCATGATTCGTGCGATGACACTTTCTTGCTGACATAGTAGGTTTCCTACGTGTCTTTGTGTGCCTCTGGGAATTAGATGTCATCCTGTGTTAGAACCTTTGAGTTAGTATACTTTTAGGATTCCTAGTCTTAGAGAGTACTTTTTTTATGTGATTTGATATCCTATTTGGGACTTGAGATTATCTCCTCAACACAGCGGGAGTGGGCCATTTAGGTTCCATGTAGTCAAGTGGTCGTGCTTTTTCACTCTTACCATTTGAGATCCATCCGTAGACACTATGGTTGGATGTACTTCATTTTCACACATGTATATTCTTTTAAGCCTTTCGTACCTTGTGTCATGTACAATGAATGATTGAGCATTTCAAATTTAATTGCCAAGAGGCATTCGGAACAAATGTGTAATATGGACATTGGACTTTCTATTTATTCTTTCATGTGGATGTGGTAGTGGTTAGACTTAGTACTAATTAAATTAAATGTGACACAACGTCTTGGGATCCTTAAGGAATGTAACATGTTATGTATGCTTACAGTTGATTGTATGTTATTACTTTCGCTACTATGTGTTTGATACGAATGGCTTATCTTTCATGTTTTTAAAAATAAAATAAAAATGCTATCAAACTTTAGGTTAATTCTTCGGATCCCTTGGCGGGGAATTACAATAAAATATTCTCACCTTCCATCATTCTCATTGTTATTTACTTTGTGCACAAGAATCTCAACAACAAAGTCATTCTCACTCTTCTGAAGTGAGCTCTATAACAAAGTCATAACATTGTTAAATATGACATTGTTATGACTTTGTGCACAAGAATCTCAACCAAGTAAGATCCACAGATATGTTTAAAAGGAAAAAAATGTGTGGAAGAGAATAAGATGAAAAATAGAGATTATGTTGCCTTGGAAAGTGCCTATTCATGTATAGAAAAAATGCCTTTCCTTTTATTTTTAAATTATGAAATTCCTTTTTCATGTGCAGACATAGGAGTAAAGTGGGATTTGGGGTATTATATTAGATTCAAAGGGGACAAGTTCCTTTTAAAACTAACCCTTAGGATATGATGGCAAAACCATATGATATCATAGAATAAATGATTAATTAAGGATTTGATCAAGGATAAATGATTGATAAAATATGAAAAATTGATTAAGCATAGGATGTGATCATAGATTAATATGCAGAATCAGAGATCATGGTTTAGATGACCATTTTTAGGTGATTAAATTTCTCCTCTTTGACTAATGTGTGAGCGATCCAAGAACACATTAAGTTAAACAATGATGATTCAAGATAGCTTATAGATAAGAGATATGATTCTAAACCTAATTGAACAAAGTAAAGAAAGATAGATAGGATGAATAAGAACCCATAACGATGAGAACAAATAATTCCAAGATAGATAGTCAAGTCAAGATGAATCAAAAGCCATAATGATAAGAAGAGCACTAACCATCAAATTAGATCAAGGACAAGTAGATAGATAAAGTCAAGACAAATCAAGACCCATAATGATAAGATGAGTATTGATAAGTCCAAAGCATATACATGCAATAGAATTAATTTGTAGAATTGTTGATAGATTTTATTTCTCCCTTGAGATCAAAATCAAAAGCAAGTAGAGAGAATGCAGAAATGAGATAGATATGATCAAATAAAGATGAGATAAATTCCAAGATGACAAATAAAAGTTTAAGGCCAAAGATCGACCACCAAGTGTTGATAATATGCTCGAGTTTGATGAAATTTGACCGGAAAGATAAAGCATAAGAATTAGGTCAAAATAAGAAGAAAGGTGAAATGAAATGGAATGAATAAGGAGAAGTTACAAGAGTATAAATGATGAAAAGAATGATTTCCTCAAAATATCAAAGGATTACGCCTCAAAAGGGTTAGTAAACTGTGCATAAGTAGAAAGAGTTTTAAAACATGATTTTGACCATCAAAATGAACCTAGATTTTGATTTTGATCCCAAAAATGGTTCTAGGACATGAAAATTAGGTAAGGGTGCAATTTTCACATAAATTTGAGATGTTTGCAAAAATATTAGGTCAAAGTGCTATATAAAGGACCCAAAAGGGTAGATAGATGTGATGATAAGATTAACCCCTTGTGATGATAGGACAAGAAGAGAGAAATTAGATGATAGGATCAAAATAAAATGAAGACATGATCAAGAAGAACCAAGAGGATGAACACAATTGGCTAACACATCCATGAAATATAAAGAAGACTCTTGATATTTAAATGGAAAACTTAAGCTAGAATGAACCATAGAATGCAAGATAGCATACAAAGTGCAATTGCAAGGGTTATATAAGTAGATCCTAGTTTTTATCATTGAAACTTATTAGGGACATCAGAAGATCATATAATCATCACTAGTATAACTATGAGGATGTGAATATGATCTATATAATATAGGAATGTGGTAATCCAACCTATGCATCAAAGACATAAAGGTCAAGATGATTGTGCAGTTAGATTCCCTAGGTTTAGTGTTTCAAGATTATGCTCACATCAAGACACAAAATGTTGAGATGGCCATAAGTACAGTCTTGTGAGAGAAAATACAATGAAAAAGAAAGGGTGTACCTTTAATGATCCTAAATTTCAAATGAGTCAAAGCAAGATGCTCAAGACACCTAATATCCATAAAGTACACCTACAGACATAAATCAAAGGAAAACATTCCCTATGCCCCCAATCCTCTAGTTCAATGACATCCTCAAAAGACTAAGGAGGGAACACTCAACAAAGAGATCAACGTAGATAGCACACAAAGAAAATTCAAGCAATTCTTATTCATTTTAGTTTAAATGTTTGTATGAAAGCCAAGTGATTGTCTTTCTAGGGCTCATGCTTGCAAGTGAGAAATATCGCAACATCCTAGATTAGAAACATTATCGAGTCAAAGTAATATATCCAGTAAGCGTTGAGAAACACTTAATGTCAAGGGAAGTGTTGAAAAACATTGTTTAGAGAACTACCAAAGAAACATTGACTCAACCAGGAGACCCCGTAAGTTATATAATTTGTGCCCCCTAGACCTAGACAAAGATCAATTCCAAACTAGAGAAGGCAAAGTGATATGAGATGTAGTAGTTTGAAGTGAAAAGTGACATGCTAATAGACATAAGTGTAAGGGTCTCAAGTAGCACCTATTTCCAATTTTTCACCACTTGGTAGAAAAAAAAAATTAGGTCTTTTTTTGCTTTCTAGTAAATTTTTAGGACCATATTTTATTTTTTTGGATTTTTAGAATGATTTAGAAATTAATAGTTCTCAAGAAAGATAACATTATTGTGTCCCATTGTTTAGCAAGGTGTAGGGTGTAATGTATTAGAAAGCTTGTAGATAAGATAGATGGGGAATGAGTATGAATCAGGATGAATGTGATCCTCAAGGATTGTCTTGTCAAGATTATCCAAGCCAGGGAAAGGCAAGATAGTCATATGGAGAATATTTTGGATAGGAAATGGAGGCCAATGAGAGAGATAGAATATAATGTCATGGAATGATGACATGAAATTATATAGCCCAAAAGAGGGTGGACATGTCAAGAGGCTTCTAAGAACAATGTTTTTTTATTCTTTTTATCAAGGACAATGGGTCAATTGGATAGAATAATGACAAGGATAAAATGCTAAGGATTAAGCTCATTATAGAGGCTATGAGTGAATTATTTGGGATAAGAAGGATTGTGATAGGTAATCTAATGGATAAGATAGCCAGTTCTCATGGATAGGTCAACATTGTCAAGATCAAAGAGGAAAGATAGAATGGATGGATTATGGAAGAATTAAACATGATGCCTTCTTGTCAAGTTTTCGTCATGGTACTTATACAAGGCCCCACAAGAAGTGGTTTTCACCATAGGATGAATCTATTTCTCTTTACTTTTGCTACCAAGTTGTCTATTTATCAAGTTTTCACCAAGGCAATTTTTCTCTTTTTTATTTTGTTTTTGTTTTTCTATTTGGAGTTTTGGAAAGAATTCAAGTTTTTTTCTCTTTGGATAGTGATCCTATTGGAAGGATAAGTCATGATAATCCAAGACCATATAAATTTATTCTCAAAGATGTTGATAGGGTGATGGAAACGTGATTTTAGAAAAGGGATATGGGGGACAAGGTTTGATGATTTGGAAGTCTATAAGGAGTATGGATAGAAGTTAAGTTTATGCTTGAAAAGATTGTATAAGGGTAGGTGAGAAGGTAGGAAAGATCAACATTGAAACACACCTTAAAGGGTGATGGAATGGAAAAGGAATCATGGATCAAATAGCTCAAGGTTTTGGTGTATGAAGTGGTAGGAGACTTTTGGAAGGAGATGGAGTAGAAGGCTTCAGAAGGTTTTGAGGAAGATGTTTGAAGAAGATGGAGTGGAAGCCTTTGGAAGCTTGAATGTCAACTTTGATTTGTTTTCAATATTCAAGTCATTTTAAAGAGACTTTCGAATCCATATAGATTTTTATTTTTATTTTCCTTTGGATATTTTTGAACGCATTTCTTTAATAATAGATTTAGGAACCCATATTTGCTTTGATTTTGTTCCTTGTTTATTGGACCTTTGTGGTCTCTTGAATAGTTCTTCTTTCTTTGTATTTATGTGTTGATTAGATAGGGCATAGTGATTTTAAATTGTAAATGGATTCTTGCATTTCTTCCTTTTATGTTTTACATCCAAATTGCTTCCAAAAGACTTGGGATTTGTGGATAAATAAGGTAGATATAGCAGGTTTAGATGGATGGGTGGATGGAAATGTTTCAAGGATGAATTTCTTTGTTGATCTTGAGGCATAATGGGAGAAGTAGATGATGAGATAGGAGTGAAAGGTATGGGATGTGGAGTAATATAAGGTCCCAAGATGGATGAAAATTTTGAAGGTTGTAGCTTTGATGTATAAGGACCAAGGATGGACTTGGAAGATGCAAATGGGTAATGGATAGGAGTATTAGTATCTTTAGAGTGAGCAATATGGACAAGAATATAAATAGGATCATGAATAGATTTGGAACTAATATCTTGGATTGGAGAAATTGAACCTTGAGGATTATTATTCTTATGCAAAGGCTTAGGTAGAATGGAGAATTTATAAGGTGGATATGAAGAAGTACTACAAGGGTATGAGGGGATACTTTGATCTTGACATGTGTCTTTAGATAGCATAGGAATTGCACATTTCTCTAGATTTTTAATAAAATCACTATAAGTGATGGAAGTAGTATCTTGATCTTTCTTGGGAGATGGAAAAGATGTAGGATAAGGAGGGATATTCTCTTCTCAATATGAGGAATGACATCTTGAAAGGGTACGGAGGGATCTTGATCTTTATATTTCTTTATACTCTTTTCTTCAATTGTTTTTTAATCCTCTTGACATGGAGCCACTTCTAAGGACAAGGTATTATCTTGAGTTTTCATGATAGGCTCTAGAAAATGTAATGGAGGATGTCTTATAGTAGGTATGGTAGGCATAGTAGAACATGACAGTTTAGGATCTTTAGTCTTAGTAGCATTGAAAAGGTTTGTGGCCAAATGTAGATTAGCTTGGGTTTATTTTAGAGGTAGCCCTTGATGGTACACATAGTCAATCTTAAAAGAATTAGGTTCTTTGTTTGATGGAGGCATGTTCAAAAGCTTTAATATTTTAGGAGGTTCACATGAGTTCACTAGAGGCTATAAGAGTACAATCACTAGACATAGGTTCAACAATTTGATCTTTCTTAAGAGAAGTATCATCATCACATGATTATTTAGGGGTTTTAACAACAACAAACCCATCATCAATGAGATCTTGGATTTTATGTTTCAAATCAACACAATCTTTATTTTATGACCTTTGTTTCTATGGTAACTGCAATAGTGATCATTTTTCCACCACTTAGGTTTTACCTTAGGTTTATAAGTTCTAGATTTGTATGGTAAAGTGACGATATTTTTTGTAACTAAGGTCTTTAGTACCACATCATATGAGTCTCCCAAATGTGTGAAGTTATGCTTAGGTTTAGAGGAAGAAAATGAATGATGTTTTGAAGAGCTAGACTGTGTAGACCTAGAAGAAGAGGACGAATGTGATCTTGAAGAAGATGAATCATATGCAAATTTAGCATGTTCCTTTTGAGCCTAATG
The DNA here is from genome assembly GCA_028749045.1 of Cupressus sempervirens. Lineage (NCBI taxonomy): Eukaryota > Viridiplantae > Streptophyta > Pinopsida > Cupressales > Cupressaceae > Cupressus > Cupressus sempervirens. The sequence continues at coordinate 432,888,231 of CM053788.1, forward strand.
AATTAAGAATCATCTATTTGTGTTGTCTCTTTTTAGTTCTTCATGGTAGGAGCACAAGTATTGAAACTTCTTAAGGTCATCAAGGAAATCTAGATCATCTAGGCTTGGTTAAGGTTTGGTAAAAAAGATTTGAATCCCATAGCTTTGGATGAAAACTGAAGCATGAAGAAGAATAGAAGAAGTTGATAAGAAAGATAAAGTTTCCTTGATTCCCATACAAGGTAGGTAAATTTTCCACTTTTCCAAAATGAAAAGAGTAATAAAGATAAAAGATGACTTGTCACAAGATGCCCAAGCTATGGGTTAGAATGCCCTATGTACGACACTTGTGAACAAGAAAAGATAAGGCAAATGTATCCAAAAGGGATAATAAGCTAGGATAGAAAAGTGAGAAATTCACTAACCAAGAGTGTAGTCAAGTAGATCAAGCTAAATTTTCAGCCAAAGATAATCCTAACATGTTGAGACAAGACCAAAGGACAAAAAGAGCTAAGGATGATAGTGAAGAAGCTATGTTGAAAATGTTTAAACTCGGTTTGGAAAGTTTGACCCCAAAGAATTTTTTGTCTTATTGTTGTGATATCGGTTGACTATTTTGGACATTTTTACTATGAGGAGAATTTTTTGTTTAGTTTTTTGTTTTTTGTTGTGTTTTTTTGAATAAAAGCACATTATGAAAGCCTGCAAAAGGAGAAATTTTGAAGGATCAATTTGATGGATGTCCCCTTTCATTCCAAGTGGGGAAGGTTTTAAATATTCAAGAACATCAAACACACCAACAACCTATTCAAGTTTCTACTAGGGTGCACAAACTCAACTAGGGGATGTCTTCAATACATACAAGGTATGTGAGGCCCAAATCCATAGATGAAAAAGAGTATTGCCAAACAACCAAGAGGAAATGGTAACCCAATCTCCACCTTCACTTTCTAAAGTTATAAATTTCTTTGGGGCTTAGCCAAGATTGACAATATTACTACTTCCAAGAGGCTTGTCTTTAGATTCAAGCCCTACTATTTATACTTCATTAAAATACGGGAAAGACACACCAAACAATTTGACAAAAGGAAAGAAAATGATTTGATGATAGAAAATAAGGCAATGATCAATTTACAATGAAAATAAGGAGGTTTGGAACATATACACCTTGATTTTATGCTTTCCATTTTTTGCTCCTTTGACCTCCAAGTTGTCTTCACAAACTTAAATCAAGTGTATGAAATCATGAAGAAATATGATAATTCAAAAAAAATGAAATAGTTGATTCCATACAAAATGACAACTCATATCATGCATTGAACTATGTACAAGCTAATCACCAAATGCTCCTTTTTGTTTTTTTGTTTGACCTAGTTAGCAAGATTAGATCTTAATGCCCTAAAAATAAATATGAAAAGAAGAGACCTATAATTAAAATCAAGGAGCTTTTCAAAAATGTAAGAATTTCAAGAATATCTCTCAATTTGTGCCCTAAGGACCCATTTACCAAAACAGACAAATTTTCTTAAATGATTTTTTGAGCTATTATATTACATCTTAATTAAAAATACTCAAATAAGTAACTCTCTTTAGAATTTGCAAAGCTTTCCAAAAAAAATGTTGATTTGCAAGCAAAAACATTTTTTCACAAAAATAAAGAAAAAGTTATAACTCATGGAAATTGGATCCTAAAAACTAGAATTTTTAACTATGTCGCCTCTCATACATCTCCAACTTGCAAACAAAATTTAGATCCAAATACTAAGCCATTTAGAAGATATGGCCAAATCTTTCAAAACCTAGTGTTTTTGCGTTCAAGTCAATCTGTGCAAGGGTTAGCCTTAAAAAACAAAGTAAGAACCATTGAAAACTACTTGATTAGATCCAATAAGTAGTTGTAAAAAATTATAAAGGAGAAATACAACTAGAATGCGAGAAAATTAAACTACTAAACTCAAAAAAATGTAAGAAAATAGAGCTAGAAACTTGGTTATCACCCCACTGTGGGTGCCAAAAATGTGTGCATAAATAATGTCACACTTATAGACCATTATTCTCAAGAATAGCCATGATGAAGAGCATCTCAAGAGGCGGACTATAGATCTCTATCTATGACATGCAAGAGTGCAATGTAGTATGGTGGCTCTCAAATGAACCTAGTTAGGCAACCCTTGCAAGGTGTGCATAGAACGAAGGATTCAGAGGAGTAGAGGAAAGAATGCCAATATCCAAGAATCAAAGTATGCAATGCAAATACAAGTAAAGCTAAATGAGATGCAAGATCTAAGCTAACAAAGAATTACAAAAACCCTAATTAGACTAGGTGAGAAGTATGCATAAAAAGAAATTAAGCTAGAATGCAAGTAAAGAAAATGTGAGTGTAAAGTGCTCAAGAGAGAATTAAAAAAATGACAGCATAATATTAGAGTGCAAGAATGAGGTATGAGAGAGTGAGAAGAGAGCCTCCTTTTAAAGAGAAATTGTCCGTAGAGATCAAGAGGCAAAATCAAGGGTGGAGGATAGGCCTCATGTTGACTTTGTGCACAAGAATCTCAACCAAGAAAGATCAACAAATATGTATAAGAGGCAAAAGATGTGTGGAAGATAATAAGATGCAAAAGAGAGATTCAATTGCCTTGGAAAGTGCACTTTCATGTGTAGAAAAAAAATGTCTTTCCTCTTATTTTTAAATTAGGATAATCCTTTTTCATGTGCACACATAGAAATAAAGTGGGATTTAGGGGATTTTCTTTAATGTAAAAGGGGAAAAGTTCTTTTAATTAAATAAGCTTCAGGATATGATGGCCAAAGCATAGGATTATAATAGAATAAATGATTAATTAAGGATTTGATCAAAGATAAATGATGGATAAAATATGGAAAATTGATTAAGCATAGGATGTGATCATAGATTAAAATACAAAAAGAGGGATCATAGTTTAGATGATCATTTTTGGGTGATCACAGCATAATCCAAAGAAGTAATATCCAACTAATCTCAAGAAAGCCACCGACTCTTGAATGACCAAGAACCACCTACTCATAGAGGTTTGTAATGAAGCCATACTATTAGTGAAATATTTTTGGAAAGATGCCACCATGAATGAGAATTTGTTACATTTCTCCTAACAAGACAAGTAATGAATTCATGCTTACTCATAATTTATCCCAAATATTACTTGAATGGATTGTGGACCAAGTGCTTGCTATCAAATATTCTAAATGAGAGAGGATAAATGAACTCCAAGCTCCCTAGAACTATTCCAGACCCTACTTTCCAATTCAATAGGGTGGCATTCTATCATGCACTCCTTTGTTACCCTACAACATTAGAAGTGGAGCTAATAGGAGAAATCATAATTTCTTCTTAACTATATTGGCTAATTCACTTGAAATATATGAATCCATATTACCATCAATTTCATTGTTTCCAATCTTTGCAAGAGGGTTTCAAACAGAATGAAAAATAATTTGAATCTCAAACAACTTATGCTTAAGGAGACCTCAATGCCTTACCTAAACCAAACATTAAAGGTTTGGAGAGCTTGAAGTGGTGAAGATATAGATAAAAGTATTGACATTTATGAGGGACATATTGGTAGTGAAAATCACACCTATAGGTAGAGAAGAGGGGCCTACTGGGAGTTATAAAGAACCAAGTGTTGACATTATGGTCAAGTTTTTTTATTAGTGACTCACACTTAGTCAAATGGTTAGTAGCTACAGAGCTTATCTTGTAGTTTATAGTGTTAAAAGAGTAATTCAAGTTTGACTAAGTTCTACAGTTGCTAACGAGTTCCAAAATCAGTATTCAGTTCACACTGAGTAGTATCTATGGAGTTGATGTGTATCAATGCAAACCGAGATTCATAGCATTTACCAAGTTGCACAATGCAATCTATGGTCTCCAATGTTTATCGAGTTCACAACATCAGTGATGTGAATCAAGTGTTGATAGAACCAGGAAATGTCAACCAAGTGATTCAATTTATACCGAGCTTACAATGCTAGTGTTGACTGAGTCTTGTAGCATCAACCAAGTGATTCAGTTTATATGTCAAGTTTCATAGTGTTCACTAAGTCACTAGTGCTAACTAAGTTCAGACTACTTGGAAGTGATTAGTATGAACTGAGCTTCTATGTCTACCTAGAACATGACGATGTTGAGTGTTGACAATGGTTGGTGAGTATCAAAACCTCACCGAGTTTGTCTTCAAAACCCGAGTATTAGTATTTGAGCTGACTTTGTGTATTTTGGTGAAACTTGTATTTTAGCTGACTTTGATGAACTGTAATTTGGAATGATATATATGTAATGTATTGTATCACATCCAAAAGATGATGTATGAAATGTGTAAGATATAATAAGAGCATATAGTGAAAATTAAGAAGGCTACAAGCAGTATAAGGAGTAGAAAAGATTTATCTATCACAGCAAGGTGATCGTTACACTTCGAAAGAATCTCAACCAAAAAATCAAAGTTGTAGATTAGAGATTGGCCGCTAGTTCATCCTAACATGTGGAATAGTTAAATCCTTTCATAAGGTAGACTTAACAGTCTTTTAGAAATCACTTTACCAAGTGCATACTTCATTGTATGTTTTGTAAATCTTTTTAAAAGGTGGACCTAGTAGTCCTTATTTCTCCTAACAGGGTAGATCATCAGAAGTGATCAATTGTAAGCTTTAACTGACCAACTTTTTACTATAGTATTAAAGCTTGTGGGTATCATTCCCACCCCAATTTTACTTTCTATTTAGAAGGTTTATGGGTCACCATATATTGTGTCAAAGTGTTATGAATGTTTTAATACTTTCATTTTTTCATGCATGCAATTAGATCAGAATATATATGAAGGATTATTTGGTGAAACAAGAATAAGTTTTATTGATTCCTAATTCACCCCTCCCCTCTCAATAACCTAGCCTATCCTACATTTCCAACAATTGGTATCAGAGCTTTGTGGTTCTCAAAGAATAAGTTTAACAAGTTGAGCAAAGATTAGAGGCAATGGAGGTATTCATGCTAGATAAGGCTATTGACAATGAAAAGCTAGATTTAAAATTGGCTATTGGACAACTTAAGAAAGAAAAGGAGCAACTCTCTCAATCCTTAAAAAGAAGAAAAGATCTTGCAGTACAAATGAATGAAAAACTCTACACTAAAGAAACAATTGAAGATATCTATCCAGAAAGAAATTCAGATGAAGCAAATGAGGCAATCAGAGACCTATTAGAAAAGAACTATAATCTTCAAGAAGAAGTTAGAAAACTAAAAAGAGAATAGGAAATTTAGTCAGTAAGATTGTATGAAGTCATGGAAGAAAAAGACAAAGCCAAAGAAGAGATAGAAGGAAAGAACAATGAAATTTACTATCTATCCCTTCAATAGGCAGACTTCATTGATCAGCTTACTAATGCACATGAAGAAATCATGAATCTAAGATCAGAGAATGAAAGATTGCAAAATGATCTAAACATTGAAAAGAAAACCAATGAGAGGATGATGAAATCTCAAATAGACATGAATCAATTGAATGAGAAAAGTCAATACATAAAAAAAGGCAAAGCAAGAATAGGATACAAAGAAGAACGTGAATCATCCAAGCAAGGAGCTCAAAAGAATCAAACACCTACTTGCAATCACTATGGTAAGTTAGTTCATATATCAAACAAATGTTGGAGTAATGGTAAAGCAAAATTCAATGGAAAGTGTTACAATTTGCAAAAAGCATGGTCATAAATGTCATAAATGCAAGAAGCATGGGCACAAATATTTTGAATGCAAAACCAAGATATTGAACCTAGTAGAATAGATTGTGAAAGCTATATTTGGTTGGGATTACAACACATGGTGTAGATGCCACTATTGTGGAGAATTTGGGCACATTGGAGCAAATTGTGTGAAACATCACATGAGGAAAAGAGACACCACTACAAGATGTTCCATTTGTACAGAACTTGGACATCTTACGAAGAACTGTATGAACACTGGAAGGATTGAAGATGAAAAGAAAGCAAAAGTTGACAACATCAAAAAGCAGATGAGGCAGCAATGGATTCCAAAATCTTCTAAGAATTTAAGTTCGAGCCATGAAGCACATGTCACTCAAGAATTGGATGACTCAAGCATTTCTACTTGATCTCCAACAGGGATGACTAGAACTAAGACATCTTACATCAGTTCCAACAAGCTAGAAGGAAATATCCATATCAACATTCAAGATGCCAAGGGATCACCAAGTGTCTAAGGAAAATCTAGACCTTACTAAGCTAGGTCGGGTTGCAAGACCCTGCCAAGAAAGGTTGGGATGCACTAAAACATTGTGTGGACATCGAGTTATGAATGACTCTATCGAGCACTAAAGTCAAACTGAGTGAAAAATAGTATGTCATTGAATAAGCAATCGTACCAAGTATTTATGGCGATTGGAAAGTGAAAATTTTATAAAAGGAAGGGAATCGAATTCATTTATCAGCATGAATTTTTGAAGACCTATTTGCAAAAGGCGATTTATGTGCTTCCAAGCAATCTGTGTGTTTATTGTTGAAGGTTTTCATAAACCTTGTCGAGCATGGCGTCCTCCAGTAACAAAAAAAAGAAACGATCTAAGATGTTGGTTCGAGGATTCGATTGGAAGGCACCAGACTTCAAGTTGAGTCTAGCAATTATAGAAGTGCTTGATCCAATTGGAGCTTAGTCATAGATTCCACCAAAGGCATTACTTGCTAACGATATTTGTTCACATTTTCATTGTTCGATACAAGATATTAGAACCCTAGAGATGGATGAGACCTTGGAAAAGTTATGTGTGAATGGTGCATTGAAACTCGAGCATCAACATTTGGAGCCCAAGGGTTTAACACACATTTTACATATGCCCCGAGACTTTCAGATAAAATGGGTAAGATTTATCCTTAGCTATGTACACAATGGGAAGCTATAGTTGGAGCAGCCTATTCAAATAACAAATAAAATGATTCATCGAATCACAGGGCTCCCAATGTTGAAGAAAGAAAAGACTACCAAAACCCTAAGTCGGGTAGAATTGGAAAGCAAAACTCTTACCGAGTGGGATGGAAGAGGCATGAAGATCAAAAGTGTGACTGACATGGAGCTGAAATTTGGAATTCATGTGATAGCTCATAAGATCTATAGCTCCATTCATCTCAACAGTGTGTCATGTGAGGCAATTGTTTTGGCTCTCAAGGTGATGAAGAACATGTCCTTCGACCTTGTCAAGCTAATGTTGAATCAATTCAGAAAAAACATGGAGAGCATCAGGACTTCAAAGAACAACCCGTGTAAGTTTGGTTCACACTTGACTTGTTTATTCTTCTTTGTGCAAAATTTTTTTCCTTCAAAAGGTACATTCGTATGGAGAAAAGATGTACCAATACTATATCAGATTAATGAATACATAGCAAAGATGGGTGAGAACTTTATCAGTATCATGGACAATTACTTTGATTCATTAAAGGAAAAGATGAATAGCATATTCATAATCCCTAAGAAACTCATAGAAGATTACAAGGATGATGTTTGTTTCATGGTAGATTGTGATAAAGTGTACATTCAAGCAATCAAACCTAAAGTGGTGTGGGTTAAGCCTCTAAGATATGAGGTTAACATTGATGACACCAAGGATATCATTGAGGCACTATTGAATGAACATGTAAATCCAAGGCCACATATTTTGGTACTTTTGATGAACCAAAGCTACAATAGAACTTGAACTTAAGCTTCCTCAAGTAGTTAGTAAAGGAAAGAAAAGGATAGAAAAATTGAGGCAAGAAAGTTCTACTCTCCTATTGGCAGAAGGAAAAGGAGATGATGTGGAAGGAGATGATGCAGAAGATGAAGCAGAAGAAACAAAATTTGAAGAAGAAGAGTCAATCAAAAAGAAGGGCAAGGTTATCATAACCAGACCCACCAAGTCATCTACTGCAATATTCACAAGAAGAGCATCCAAATCAAGAAAGAAATTGAAATTAGGTGAGGAAGATGCCGAAGAAATTATTTTCAAAAGACCTCCACCTACATTTCAAAAAAAATTAAAGGAAACTAATGCAGGAGTTGGCATGGCAGACTTCAAATCTCTCAAATATGAGACTAGGAATGCAAATGAGAAGAAGCAAGTTGAAGACATGATAATGTCTAAACTAGGTAAATGGAAATACTCACCTAATCAACTTGCACAGCAAATTTCCAATGAGCTTATGCAAATAATCAAGCCAAGATGGGAAAATGCTAAGAAAATTGCTAAAGATATATTTGAATAGACTCTGAGGCAGCTCATGTCGAGTCATAGTGATAAAGAAGTGAAAGAATCCATGAAGAAAAATGAAGAAAAACTCACTTTGAAATTCAACACATGCATGATATTGGTTAATGAAATTGAACATGTGGTGAAGACAGCTACAACTACATGGAAGAATATATACAAACTTCATCAACAGAGTGGTTTGTTGCTCATGTTAGTGACATAGATGATGAAGATGACAAGGAAGAAAATGAAAATAATGATGAAGACGATATAGAAGTAGATGATGTAAATCTGGATGATGAGGAGCAAGAACAAAAAGCTACCAAGAAAAATCTCCCTGAGATTCAAAGTATTGAGGAAACTGACCCAGAGAAAATTATAGCAGCAGTTATGGCCTCATTTCCTCACTCTTCGAGCAAAACTTTAATGTCTTTAAGCTCAGAGAAAGCCTTTGTCAAGTTGGTTGTGGGAACCACTACAACAGCATGCACCCAACCAATCTCTACACCTGTTCAGCTGAGTACCATATTGACTGAAGTGATCAGCACTCCATCTACCAAGCAACTAGTGCTTCCTCCATCATCAGATTTGGCTACACAAAAACTAGGTATTTCTAATGTCAGTGCAATATCTACTTTTGTTGCTAGCCCTTCTATTTCTACTATTTTTACTATTCCAAGTATGTAAATAGTAAGTACAAAGATAGTTGAGAGCAAGCCTCAACCGAGTACTAAAGTTTCAAGCAAGGAGAAAGGTAAAGAAGAAGACATTGATCTTTGATGAAGACATAGCTATCCCAAATTGGGATATCTCTACTCCAAATCCCAATCAAATGAACATCATAGATGAACTATTGTAGAAGAAAGCTAAGAAGAAAAAGCTCAGAGGAGAAAATCAAGTGCTTGAAGATGTGAAGAACATACTTGTAGATGCACTAAGTACTAAGGTTGATAGTACACAACCTATTTCGGTTCAATTAGAAAAAGTTTTTTAGAAATTCAATGAAGATCTGAATGGACAAGAAAAGTTGTTACATAGAGTAGAGAGGAAATTTGAGAACAAAGTATTGGAGCAAGTTGCACAGAAAATTGCAATAAATCAAGTAGAACTGTCTACTATCCTTAGCTCATTAGAAACCTCTACAAATAATGTAACCTCATTATTCAGCAAGTTATGTGATACATCTATCTTCACTCAAGAAATCAAAGATAAACTATCTAAGAAAGGCAAGTGCACACTAGTTGTCACTTGACCCGAGCTACAATTTTGCTCACAACTTAAAGATCAGATTTTTGACTAATATGCAAGCAGAATTATTAAGGGAAGAAGTCAGGATTAGGGCCACACTTATAGACATCCAAGGCATGGTTCTCCTAAACATGGATGAATTGCATAAACACATTGTAAATGCCAAAACTCTCATCCATGATAATAACTTCTCCATAGTTGATCACATGTAGAAGTACAGATTGCATTGCATGCAACCAATGGTGTTACAAGAAAATTGGGACAAGACAATGGCATTGATTTTGAAGGCACATTCTCACTTCTTGTCATATTTTGGCATTACCATGTAGCATACATCTTTGGCATTTATGTCAAAAAGGGGGAGAAGATGTGATATAAAGGAGAGAAGATAAAGATATGAGATATATGTATATCGTGAGTAAAGTATGATATGTGATATATGTATGGGGAAGCAGCATAATATTCATGTACAGTTAATCAAAAAACATCTCTTACAAAAGCAATTTTGAAAAATCCAAAAAATAGAGTATGTTACCGAGTTAAAGACACAAGATCGAGACTAAAGATTTTTTTGAACTTGAAATTTCGAGAATTTATTTTTTGATTGATGTGTTTTTGTCACTAATGCCAAAGGGGGAGATTGTTGACATTATGGTCAAGTTTGTTTATTAGTGACTCACACTTAGTCAAATGGGTAGCAGCTACCGAGCTTATCTTGCAGTTTACAGTGTTAACCGAGTAATTCAAATTCTACCAAGTTCCACAATTGCTACCAAGTTCCAAAATTAGTATTCAATTCACACCGAGCAGTATCTACTGAGTTGATGTGTATCAGTGCAAATTGAGCTTCATAGCATTTACGAGTTGCACAGTGCAATCTGTGGTCTCCAGTGTTTGTTGAGTTTGCAACATCAGTAATGTGAATCAAGTGTTGACCGAGCCAGGAAGTGTCAACCAAGTGATTCAGTTTATACTGAGCTCGCAGTGCTAGTGCTGATCGAATCTTGCAGCGTCAACCAAGTGATTCAATTTATATGTTGAGTTTCGCAGTGTTCACCAAGTCACCAATGTTGACCGAGTTCAGACTACTTGGAAGTCATTAGTATGAACCAAACCTCACCGAGTTTGTCTTTAGAACCTGAGTACCAGCAGTTGAGTCGACTTTGTGTATTTTGGTGAAACTTGTATTGTAGCCAACTTTGATGAATTGTAATTTGGATTGGTATATATGTAATGTACTGTATCACATCCAAAAGATGATGTATGAAATGTGTAAGATATAATAAGAGCATATATTGTGAATTAAGAAGGCTACAAGCAGTATAAGGAGAAGCAAAGATTTATCTATCACAACAAAGTGATCATTACACTTCAAAGGAATCTCAACCAGCAAATCAGAGTTGCAAGTCAAAGATCAACCAATGTTCATCCTAACAGTTGGAACAGTTAAATCCTTTCACAAGGTAGACTTAACAGTCTTTTGCAAATCTCTTTATCGAGTGCATACTTCATTGTATGTTTTGTAAATCCTTTAACAATGTGGACCTAGCAGTCCTTATTGCTCCTAACAAGGCAGATCATCAGAAGTGATCAATTGTAAGCCTTAACTGGTCAACTTTATACTACAGTACTAAAGCTTGTGGGTATCATCCCTACCCCGATTTTACTTTCTATTTGGAAGGTTTCTAGGTCACCATATCTTGTGTCAAAGTGTTATGAATGTTTTAATGCTTTCAATTTTTCATGCATGCAATTAGATTAAAATATATATGAAGGATTATTTGGTGAAATAAGAGTAAGTTTTATTGATTCCTAATTCACCCCTCCCCTCTCAATAACCTAGCCTATCCTATATTTCCAACACCAAGTTCTCGTATGTGAGTTATAGATCTTAAGAATTGTGATGAGGAGGGATATGTTACTCATAAAAATGCATTTTTCATATGTAAATTGATTTTGATATTAACTTTGATTAAGATTGTTATGTTAATTTATTCGATGAGAACGAAATTATTTTCTATTTAATCAACACCCAAAACAAGGAGGTTGACCCTTACATAACTATAGTCCAAGCTTTGTGAAGAGAAATAAATGTTATTTCATTATTTAATTTAAATTTGTAATATTTTTTTTCCTAACAATATACCCCTTTGATTTATTGTATGATTGTATATTAGCAAATATTTTTCTCTTCTAAATTATATATTTTATATATAAGAAAAAATTTTAAAATATTATATAAATTTGTAAAGCAAACCATAATAATGATAGATATATAGAAACATATAATATATTGGACCCACTAAAACTCTAAAGTTTAATCATAAGAGAATTATTTGCTAGATTAATGAAATCACGTACTCAAAAAATACTATAATTCAATATCTCATTAAAATTATCTTAAATTAATATCAAACCACCTTAAACAACTAACACTCACCTAACTTTTGAATTTTATGTTAATAATCTCATCCTCCCTTAATTATTATAAGAAGAGAGACCTCTAAAACAAATATTGATTTAAAAAAATCTAAAACAAAGCATAAGTCAATAAATAAAAACATCTAAATATAGAATTGGCAAAACATGGCATGGCATCACTCCTAACCAATTATTATTATTTATATAGCATTTTTAATATGAAGACATTATATTAGTAAAGCGCTATCTCAAACATCCAAAAGTGCCCAAATTAAAGCTAACTAACAATTGCACCTTGGTGTGTAATGGATACACCAAAGATATGTGAAAATTGAACATAAAATACAAAATTAGTCCAAAGAAAGTGTAGTCCTATTAACGTGACAAAAAAGTTTTTTTTTTAAATCTCTAGTATCTCTAGAGGTGATAATTACAATTTAAGAGATAAATGATTGTTTTTAATATCTCCACTATTTAACAAGCATCATGTTTTAGAATGAAGGATGTCAAATAAATTGGTACATTTGAATCATATTTGTATAAAGCAACATAGAAAAATATAGCAATGAGATGACATGTGAGGAAAAAAGAGACACGCTCCCTCTCTCCCTTTACTATATTTATATAGTTTTTAAAATTGTTGAGAGTAGAATAATATTTTATTCAATTTTTAAATTATTTAACTTTCCCATTTCATATATAACTAAATAGATTTCATTTTTTATCATATAATATATTTTAAATTTAACTATTAATTTCAAATAGCCCAATAATTATTAAAATAAGTAAAAGTGAAATGTTTTAGATTAAGGTAAAAGCAGGTTTTGAAGGGGCCCTGAAACCCTTTACATCTAAGAGAAAGATAAACCATTAAGCATGACCAAGTTAAAAAGAAACCTGAAACCAGCAAAACAACTAAACCAGGTTAAACAGGGACCTGAGACCAACAGATGTGACCAGAAAAAACAACCAAAATAGTACTGGAACCTGGAAGGTCAACAGGCTGGAATAGCAACCTGAAACACCTCCCAGACCATAAACCAACGAACCAGAAAAGCAACCAGTTCACCAACACAAAAAACTGGTCAACATAAGGAAACAAAGGATTTTCCTTTTGATAAGAATTTTCCCTTACTCGACCAAAGGACCCTATCTAAAGGGGGGGCAGAAGAAAAAGACTTCTTCTTCCGCTTAACCACGATCCAACCGTTCTCAATCTTCACAACCTCAGCAACCCACGCCTCAGAAGACAAAGACCCGATGAACCCAGGGGACGCAGAAGCCGCACCAACCTCCATGAGAGAATCAAAAGACGCTTGACCCCTAGGAGGGACATCCGAACTAGGGGAAGAGACCAAAGCATCCACCTCCACCATCGGCTCGAACAAAACGCAATCCTCAGCCACAAAGTCCTTAGAAGCATTCAAGTAAAAGTGAAATGTTGTATAGATTTAAATATTTAATTTATTGTTTCCATATTTTGTTTATCATTTAAAGAATATAATAAATTCATATATTATAAAATAGATAATATAAAAACTTAAGACAAAAGTACTATTTAATTTTTAATATATTTAATCTAATTACATTTTTTTATATTTCAAGATGATATTAATTGAAAAAATATTTCTAATAACAATTAAATAATAAAATTTAAACATTTAACCTGTAATTTATATTGAAGCTAAACTAAATTTATAGATTATAATAAAATGATTATTAAAAATTATAATTATAATTTAATTTTTTTGAAATGTAATCTAAGTTTAAAATAGTTAATTTGTATACTTTATTTTTCTTCAATTTTTAACATGGACCTTTCTAAAATGGGTGCTACTAACTATGTTCAATGTAACTATTCTTGATAAACATATAGGTATCATAATGTATAATAATTAGAAATCTAGGCAAAAACTATTAAACTATTCTTCTAACTATTTGAGTGTGTACACTTTGTACCTTAGCAGAGGCAGAATTGAGATTCATTTTCTTTTCAGATGCCCCATATACTATGAGATTAGAGGGAGATTTTACTATCTGTTTAGAGATTGTAGATCCCTCTCAATTTTTTTCAGGTACACCGATCAGCATTGCATTGCACTCTATCTCTGCGAGTCCTTACAGCTTCATGACCATACTTTACAGCTTTCATTTCCCAGGAGTCAGACCCAGGCATAGCTTATTACGACCTTCTCGCCCTTAACTCCAGCTCGGGGTGTGAAGCGACCGTACAATTTCCCTAACACGGGCTATTCCAGATCGGTGAGACCCCGCAGGGGACCTTTTTGCCAACGACACTCCTCTCGTGGCACTCAGCTTCGTCACAGGGCTTCTAGTAGCCACATAGATCAGTCACTGTTGGACTTTTTCCCTGTGAAGACGGATACCTGATCTTTTTCGTGATGTTTCCTGCTTTCTTCTTCTTTTGTTGTGCTTGTTCTTTTTTGGACACCGTTTGGTGCTCCGTTTGTCTGCTTTTTCCTTGTTGTCAGCTTCCAGTCCCATAGACCCACGTTGTGGTCTTTTGTTGGACATTAATAAATTTATCTTATCTTATCTTATCTAACTTTTATTATTTTTCATATGTAATTTTGATTATTATCTTCATATTTGTTTGTTGGTAAAGTTTTTTCTTAGAAGTTGAATTTGAAATATGAATAATAAAATTGTCTTGGATAAAAAAATTATATTTAAATAAGGGACTTATTATAAAATGAAAACAAGTAAATAGAAAGAAACTAATTATTTTAATGATAATTTGTTTGCAAATTATTTATCACATGTCACTCCTTATACACAAAACATCTTTCAATATATAAATTTTTTATGTTAATATACATGTTAGTATAAGTATATATGATTGGAAGAGATGAAGAAAGGAAATATTATCTTTAAATTAATATTAAATGTATATTATCTAATTAACACTTACATCTTTGAAGGGTGCAAGGGTTAAAATAATGACACTAAAGTGGTAATATAGATTTTTTTCTAATCATATTTTATATATACAATAAAACACTGGTAAGATAATTTTTATCTTTATTGTTTTCTCCTGCTTGCTACACTTATGGAATACATTACACTATTCATTGCTATTGTTCATCCTTTCATCTCAAAAATTTATCCTCTTCATTGTACATGTATCTTTACCTTGTTTCATCGACAATGAATTTTATAGGCTCTTGTTCATAATGGCGTGTGATTGTATTGTCCTCCTTCAAAAGAATGGGTGCATCAATAACATTGGCATTATCATTAATGAAGCACAAACTATTATAGTGCTTTCGATATGAAGTGTGGAGTATCTACACTATCAAAATTGTAGATTTGGGATACTTGGCCCTTCAAGTGTTGCACATGAATGTTGATGTGATTCACCTTGTAGGCCACATAGATCTAATAGTAGTCTACCCACCTTCCATTTTCTACCATTTTTTCATAGTATTTTTCAAAAGCTATTTCATCTTTTTGAGAAAAGAAAGGCTCAAAGTCTTAAAACGCTCCATACACTATCATACCATGATACTTTGAATGTTGTTGGTCTTGGTCACCTTTAAACTAATCTATAGGGAACAACAAATATACCAAAGATCAAGTTATGAGTCACCTTGAAATTTATGACTTTCCCAATAACACAAACAATTGAGTGAGATTTCATATGTTGAAGAGAAATTGCTTTACATTCATAATCACAAAATAAGCATGTTTATCTACCCAAGAATATATGGTATGACTATTAAAGTTGCTACAAGCAAAAGAAACAAGACATGATAATAGATAAGGAACTAATAAAAAACTAAGAAAAAAGGTGTCCCAAAGAAAGGATTTGCACCTAAAACATGATAGCCAAAACACATAATTGAGTGCTCAAACAAACCATAGATAATCACAACAACAAAAAATAAAGGTTTAGATCATCTAAGAAAAATATGCTATTAAATACTTTTCATATTTAAAATAAATTGAAATTATGAATTTCTTTTATTTTGTATTTTTTTTTTACATTTAATTCCATTAATATTTTATAGCATCAATAGACTAATTTAAAAATTAATATCCAAAAATAAACATTAAATAATATTACTATATTCTTCATCCTCAACTATAGTTCTAAGTGATTTTTATTGCTTAAATAAAATATATTAGATTGCACTTTTTTAAAAGTCTACTAATTTTTATTTCCCAAATAAAATATCTTAGAATACACTTTTTTAAAATTTATAATTTACTCACCATAACTATGAAAAAATAGCAAGCACATTTCATCCTTTAATATATATGAAATACAAAGAAACATAAAAACTTATAAAAATATTAATATTACTAATAGGTCAAACTAATCATCTCAATAAAAAACACTTTTAAGAAATCCCACCTCACGAATCTGTAAATGATTACTTTAAGAATTATAGTTTATAGTTTAAGATATATTCATATTAATATAAGAATTTCAAATATTAAATAAATAACAATTAGATTTTAAAAAGTTTATCTTATTAGCATCTACCTTTGAATTTGTAATCTTTACGAGTCAGACGACAAATTCTCCAAAGAAGACGAGAAAAACTGTAATGTATAATTTGTTCCGTTAAACATCAAAATGATTATTTATATAGTAATTGAAACAATCTGTATATTATTTATATAGTAATTGAAACACCCTGTATATGTTTGTATATAGTAATTGAAACATTGAAACAATCTGTATAGAAAATGATATTATCCTTTGAGTGTTGAATGTTCAAAAAAATTTATCTATGATTGTCCAATAAAGAATAGACTTTGTTCTTTATAATATGAATATAATTTTTGACACATTTTATTGCAATAACATTTTTCTTTATATTTAATTTATATAATTTAAATTTGAATTTCAGTGTTTGTTAATATTTATAAGCGTATGGGGTGGGGGCCCTACCTCGGTTGGCTAAATCTTCCCTATTGCAGAGGGTTGGTCACGGGTTCTAGTCTCCCCGTCCTCATGGTACCGGTGGGCATGTCGCGCCAGCGCTACCGGTCACGTTAAAAAGTTTACCAAGCACACTGCAGTTTATAGGGGGGCCGTGTTGCACCAATTCCTGCAGTATAAAAATAAAAATATATATAAATATTTATAAACATATATAATAATAATAAGTTCTATAATTAATATTAATGGAACTACAAATTTTCTTTAAGTGTTGATAAAATAAATCTTCAATAAATAAGAATAAATAAGATTATACAATAAAATGTTTTTGTCAAATGAATTAAAAATATATATAAATAGAATTATCTATTTATTTTCAATCCAAGTAAATAAAGATCTTTACATTAAAAATCATTGATTTATCATTCCTAAAGTTAAATTTTTAAAAAATTAATCTTTAAGATAATTTGTAGTTATCTTATTTGGTAAGCTTTTTATTTATTATAGACTACGACATTAACAAATAAAATTATCTATTTATTTTCAATTGAAGTAAATAAAGATCTTTACATTAAAAATCATTAATTTATCATTCCTAAAGTTAAATTTTAAAAAAATTAATCTTTAAGATAATTTGTAGTTATCTCATTTGGTAAGCTTTTTATTGGTCTTTCCTCTTAAAAAATCTTTCTCTTTCGGTTTTGATCACAAGGTAGTTGGTCTTATTTATCAATTGATCTCTACCTCTTCTATTGTTGTTATGGTTAATGGAAGCTCTTCTCGGTTCTTTTATCCCTCTCGGGGTTTGAGACAAGGTGATCCTTTATCTCCTATCCTTTTTGTAATCATGGTTGATTGCTTGGGGAGGCATATTGGGGATTTGGTCCATAGAGGATTCATTAAGGGTTTACAACCTTCCTCCCATCCTCTTGTTTTCTCTCATGGACAATTTGTTGATGATACCATCTTCTTGGGTAAGGCTGAAGTTAAGGAAGCCAAAATTTTGAAGCAAGCTATTAACTTATATTCCTCTGCCTCTGGTCAGTTAGTTAATTGGAATAAAAGTGTTGTGTACTTTATAAATACCCCTATCCAGAAACAAAATAAAATTGCTAAAATCCTTGGATGTTCTATAGGATCCCTCCCCTCTTCTTACTTAGGTCTCCCTCTAGGTCTAAAGATCCCTGATACCTTCTGAGAAGATCTTATTAACAAATTCAGTAAGAAACTTGTGGATTGAAAAGGGAATCTTTTAAGCCAGACAGGTAAGTTAACTCTTCTCAAAGCTTGTCTTCAAAGCATACCAACTTATGCTTTAAGTCTCTTTAGAATTCCTACTGAAATTGCTGAGTCTATTGATAAAATTCAAAGAAATTTCCTTTGGATTGGTTCTGAGAAGAAAAGGAGAATGCCTTTAATTGCTTGGGATAATGTTTGCAAACCGTTAAGAGAAGGGGGTTTGGGAATCAGGAAAATCAGATGCTTGAACGATGCTCTTTTAGCAAAACAAGGTTGGAGAGTCTATCATGACAACAAAGAGTGGAGTATCATATGGAAACAAAAGTACCTCTTCAATGCTAAATCCCTTCCTGATTTCTTCTCTGCTCCTGATGTTTTTCATCCTTCATCTATATGGAGGGTTGTTCAAAGGACCAAGAAAACTCTAAGAAAAGGATGTTCATGGAAAATTGGTAATGGGCTACAAGTGAAATTTTGGGAAGATGTTTGGTTAATGGATCACCCCTTGTTTGAAGATTTCCTTGACAATGATCTTGTTGACCGATGCAAGCAGAGATTTGGCATATTAGTTAGTCATTATTGGCAGAATGATTCTTAGGTGAATTTAATTGATGTTGATCAAGGCTTCAACAATATTCAATTATCTCTCAATGTTGTTTCTCTCTATCCTAATCTTGAGGATGAGGTTATTTGGCATGCTGACCCTAGTGGCCATTTTAAAGTCTCTTCTATATTCGCCTCAAAGGATAAGGGAAGTCAACCTCTTTGGTCTCATGCCTGGATTAAGGGTCTCATTCCCAAAATTAATATCTTCTTTTGGATTCTGCTTCAAAATAAAATTCTAACCCTTGATAATTTGCAAAAAAGAGGTATTAATGTGGTTAACAGGTGTATTTTATGCAAAAATGGTTTTGAAGATAGAGACCATATGTTTTTGAATTGCTCCTACACCCAGCAAGTCTAGACTGAGATTCTTAACTTCTGGGGTATAACATGGGTCCATCAAAACAATGTGGAGCTCTCTTTTAGAAGCTGGGTTTGCCCCTCTAAGGATCTTGATGCTCTTTTTCTTTGGAAACTTACTCTCCCTCACCTCTGGTGGGGAATCTGGAAAGAAAGAAATAATCAAATTTTTAGGAGTAAAGATCTTTCGGGATGGGTGCTTGGTCAGAATATCATTAGAGCCATCAAGGAGAACTTTAAATCCTAGAGAATTTCTGAGCAAACTTTCCATTTTGACAACCCTTTACAATCTGAAAGGTCCAATTTGAAAATTGATAATCCAAGATTGAGAATAAAATGGAAGGCGCCTCCTTTTGGATGGATCAAAGGGAACTTTGATGGCGCTGCAAAGGGAAACCCAGGAAGAGCGGAATGTGGAGGGGTCCTGAGAGATGAGGTGGGTAATGTTATTGACGCTATTGCTATCCCTATTGGTAAATCTAATAGCCATATTGCTGAAACTACTGCTACCCTCTATACTATTAAGCTAGTTGTCAAGTTGGGGTATCCCAAATTATGGTTGGAAGGTGATTCTTTGAACATTATAAATACCCTAAATAATAAAAATGCAATCTCATGGTCTATTGAAGCTACGGTTATGGAAAACAAAACCTTAATTCAAAAATTTGAAAAGGTGGTCATCTCCCATACATACCGCGAGGCCAATGGTGTTGTTGATTGGATAGCCAACTGTGATGTTCAAACGGGGCATAAGGTGAGGTGACATGAGGAATAAAAAAAGCATGTTGATCTTAAAACGATTATTAATTATGAAGTCATTCATTCTGAAGTGGGAAACATTTGTTTGGATTAGCAATTTAATGATTTGGTGGAGTGGCCTTACAACTGTCAGATTACCTTCCCCGAGGAGCTACATTCATGTGAATGTTATGTGGTCTCAGCACGTATCTTCTAAAAGGCGACCTCCAAATCATGCAACTAATAACTGGTTTCCTTTCAACCTCTCTGCGCTCTGTATCTGGGTGTTTCTGGTTTTGTGTTTGCTTGGCAGAATGGGGGGTGAGCCGCTGAAACAAGAACCCAAAAAATGTGATGACTAGAAGGCTCGTTAGAATGTCTGAAAGATTCTTCAGAAAGGGAAGGTGGTTAGCTATCTGGAGCATTTGCATGGCTTCAAACCCCATATCACTACCGCTTTCTTTAAAATTGGGCTGATGGCAGAGTCACTCTCCATGGAGTCACTGTGAAGCTTACGGAGGACTTCATTGCCAAGGTCACAAGGCTCCTCACGGGGGGCATAAAGTTCTCAAAATAGACCAGTGTCTCCAATGCGGCCTATAAAAAATGTTTGAAGACAGATGATGAGGAGAAGCAACTGGAAAAGAGTGGAGACTTCTTTGATGTGGAGCAGATTAAAGGTATCTGGCGTGATGTGCTTAGCTACATTCGTGAGTACTTTATCTTGGACGATAGGAACAAAAGAGTTCACAAATTTCATTTTGTTTTCCTCAACCACTTTAGATACAAGGATAGAATTTCTTTCCCTTTCTATTTGCATTTTTCATTGCTTCAAAGTTTATTTGCCCATAGGAAGGAGTCTCGACCTATTTTACATTAAGGTCTAATACTTCTTATTGAGGGCTTTTGTAAAAATAAGTCCATTGCTTCGACTCCTACTTCTGACAATCAAAAAGGTTCTCAATCCAAGAAGTGTAAGAAGGATGAGAATGTTAAAGGGAAAGAAAAGGTAAAACCTAAACCCTTTAGTTCTCAGAAACATATTGTTGAAATTGAGTCTGAGTCGGAGAGTTCTGAGGGTTCTGAGAAGGATATCCCTGAGGAAGAGAAAGGGACAGATGTTGAGGAATTCAGCTCAAATTTGGAGGGATATCCGGAAACAAAAAGAAATTTTGATAAAGAAAAAGAGGAGGATACATCAGAGGGTAACTCAGAACAGAGCATCTCTGAGAATGAAGGTAATCAGACTGTGTTTGAGGAGGGTGTTAAAGACAAAGATAACTTAACTGATAACCCAATTACTATGAAGGATGTGGATCATATGGTTCCGGCTTCTACTCCCGCTACGGAGACTAGGGAACAAAAGGAGAATCCAGTCCAGCAAGAAGCCCCTGTTGAGAACAGAGAGGTCCAAATGGATAGGGAGGAACAAATGGATAAGGTTGGTTCTCCTCTACATGAGAGTACTGATGACATTTGTGACTCACCGCAGAGGGACAACAAGCTTTCCTTCTTACATTCTGCAAAGCTCAAAGCGGACTCTATTCTCCAAATTGATTCTTAGATCTATAATGAAATTATAGGGATGAAGAAGAAAGTGGAAATAATGCAACACAATCAAGACGCTGATCAGGCCATAATTAATCACTTGGAAGTGCAAATGGGAGATATCCCTAAAAAACTTAAAGATTATGAGTTAAATCTTAGAATACTCATCAAGGAAAGTGGTACAAAAATGGAGCAGATAACATCAAGCATTTGTGCCACTGTAGCTAGCCTTGGAAAAAGAGTAAATGAAGATACTATTTCTTCAAAGGGCCCGAGTAAGAGGACAAGGCAGAGTTCGAGAAAGAAAGCTTTGCAAGCTGATGCGATTTTGGCTGCCAACTCCATTCAAAACATTGTTACGATCGGGAAGAAGGCTGTCAAGATGATTACGGATCTGCATTAGAAACTTTGGGTCTTCTATGTTGTTTTTGTTTATGTATAGGTCCTTTTTCTGATCTATGTTTTTTGTTCTAGTTTTTGGTTCTGACTCTATTTTCTGGTAGAACTTTATTTCAAGTTCCAGGTCCTTGTAAAACCTGAATACTTTTTTTGAACTTTGCTAGTGGTTTCAAATCCCTGTAAAACCTGATTTTCATACTACTTTTCAATAGGTTTTAGGACTGTTCCTGGTGGTCTTAATTGCCTATCTTTCTTGTTTTTGTTAAAAGAGTTTCAAAGCCCCTGCAAAACCTGTTTTTACCGTAATCTAAAATAAATAATTTCAGATAGTCTATGAGTTAACAAGCCAAGTGATATGATTAGATTTTAAAAAAACTAAAAGCAATTAGATTTGAAAATTTTGATCAAAGATTATTTAAAAAGTGATTTCTTTATTGTAGGAGAGCAACGGACTATTAGCATATTTAGATTAGTGAAAAATAGAACCCTTTGGAGGATGTTTAATGATTGATGTGACAATATAGACAGTTCAATAAATTTGTTCTAATCCTTGTAAATTTTTTTCCTTATTTTCTAGATTTTAAAATTGAAAATAACCCCAGGCAAAATGCTTTCAGCCAATAGAAAAAACAGAATTATATTCAGAAATTGATTTTTAAAATATTAGATCAGCCAAACTTTAGCCAGACTTTAGAATTATGCATTCTGTTTATCATGTCAATTAATTGTAGGGGGTCTAATGAAAACATTAGTTCCCTGTCTATAAATAGGCAGGGACTAATAATAATAACGTACAAATAAATGTAAACCCAGAACAGTGAAAAGGAGATGAACAATAGCAGTCATTAGCTATCCACAATTTGCCCACCATCGGATGTACCTTTTAGCACCTTGCATTAACGCCTCTGGCGTAAAATATATATATATATATATATATTTAGAATGAAAACTGTTTCAAGGATCACAAATATATAGAACCTAGATCTATAATTCAGTGAGCAAGATTAATTTTGAAATTAAATCTGATCTCAAAATCTTAACAGGCTTGGAACGGAAGTTACAAACTTTAAGTCAAAGCATGCACTCTCTTATTTGACAATGCCACCTTATTGCTCCCAGCCACTGCCTCCAACGCTCCCATTACTACCAGCTGCTGCAGTATCCCACCCATCATTTGCCCGTTTATTCAACTCGCTTTCCCCAGAGCTCACAATCCATGCTCCTCGGGCAGGAGATTCCGGAATTCTGCCGCCAGAATTGCTGCCCCATTCCTCAGTTTTTGATCCCCATGCATCACCAGAATTTCGCCCCCACCTATTGTTAACATCTGATTCATTAGAGCCCCTTCCAGACCCTATACCTCTTCCATCATTTCTTCCCCATCTATTTCTTCCATCTTCACTCCACCTACCTCTCATGCCCCTACCCCTGCCCTCATTTTCACCTCTACCAAAACCACCATCTCTTCCTTCATTCCAACCAGCAATGCTACTACCACCACCATTTCCTCCCCTTCCCCTTTCTCGACTGCTTGGTGGCCTAGGTAAACCACTAGGAAGCCCACCAAGGGCATTACGATGATGATTATCATTTCCACCTGTTCTTGAACCTGGTGTGGATGATCTTTCCCAATCTGCGCCCATGTGGCCTTGCCAACCACCATCTCCTCCACTATTAGTGGCCGATCCCCTCCAGCCACCATCTCCCCGTCTACTGCCATCCACAGCTGACCCTCCCCAGCCACCATCTCCCCCTCCACCACTGTTTGTGGCTGAACCCCCCCAACCACTTCCAACAGAACCACCTCCACCAGCAGATCCTCCCGGACCTGGGCTTTTCATGGGAACCATTGCAGCAACAGACCTGATAGGAGGACGGGAATCCTGTTGAATCAAATCATTTATGTGCTGTTGAAAATAGAAAACCAGCTTGTCAAGATTATCAAACATTCTCTTTCGAAACTTAAATCCTTTGGGATATAGCCCAAAATACTCATGATGAGGATTTGTACTCCTGATATAGCTAAGCAAAAATGCCCCAGGATGTTCATGTGAAATAGATATAGAATATGGAATTCTTGTTGGATTTTCATATTTTTCTTTTCGTAGTGCATCATCAATCTCTGCTTTGGTTCCCCTCCTGAATTTCCTGTAACCAAGGATTGCCTTCAAATTGCCAATGAGTGGATCCACATATCTGTCTATGACCTGCATTTTCAAATTTACAAACTCGGTAAAAACATTCAAGCCTAAGTAAATTTCCAGCCATGGATTTAAGAATTCTGAGTCATGATATACTTAATATTGTGTTACACAAACCTCATCAAGATCTTCAAATGTCTCCTCCCCAATTGAAAGTGTTTTCCCAAGTCGAAGATAGCTAGCAAAATCCTTTTGGTCTTTTCCTCCCTCCACAATATCCTTGTGTGCATAAACTCCATCGAATATTTTCAGTGTTAGAATCAAGTGAGTAGGCCCTTTCAAGCTTGGACGGATAATACTCTCCCCTGGCTCTTTATCTGCTAGGAACTGTAAAAATGGCAACCGCTATAAGATTAAAATCAAAAATGTCATTTAAGTATTGCTATTGTTGTAAAATTGTATTCTACATTAATATACTTGATCACTTTGCTTACAGAAAACATTATTCCTTTATAATTTAAAACATACCTTAATGGTTTCATCCTCTGAATAATTCAGGAAGCGTGGATGCACAATCATCCGAGGTTTGAAAGCTCTTTTTGCAAGCTCCTTTGCTTTCCTTGCATTCTCTTGTTCACTTCGTGAAATGGAATCCTCTTCCGCAAAATACGGATCCTTAACCTCCTTATCCTTATCCTGTTCACCCTGAAAGTTATCATTCTTCAGTGAACTCTCTTTGCAAGTTAACTCAACTAGGTACTTCGCTTTTGTCATAGTTTTCACCCAACAAGAAAGGATGCTACCTTCTGCAATCTTTTCTACAGGATCTATATCTAGATCATCAGAAAGCTCCTCCTTCAATATTATTCCTGTCAAGCCTGATTCCAGATCACAAATTATACGATGATTTTGGACTCTGCGAGCTGTTGCTTGGACAATTTTTCCCACTGAGAGGGTCTCTTCATTTTCTCCAGTCAGTAGATAGAATTCCTCATCCTGGGATGGCTCTTTATATGGTGATCTCAAATCCTTAAATCCATGTAACAATTCACTCTTTATGTCACCAAGGGTTTCCCGTTTTTTATTGGATGTCCGTTGCTCCACACTTCTAGCATATTCATCAATATCAAGGGCATTTAACAGATCAGGATATTTTTTGACATGTTCAACAGCCATTTCTTGTGTTTCCTCATCCATATCATCTATATCATGTCCAGCTTCTTCACAATATATGTCCTCAGCCATTTTCTTGGCAAGTTCATATGACTCTGGATGAATTCTAGTATCATCCAATGGATCCATAACATGGTTCCCGGAAGCTGCTTGTCCAGTCCCTCTAACCCTTAAAAAACCAGCAGCATTTATAAAGACAAGTCGCTTCATAGCCTCTACGGGGGTCAGCAATTCTCTGCGACTGTAAACCCTTCCAGCCCTCAAAATAGCCCTCTGTATGGAAGCAGCTTTTCTGGGTCCAAGGCCTGCCACAAATTGCAGGGGAGAAAACATCCATTCATGTGATGCTGCTAGGTTTATGTCAACACCTACTTGGTTGGTTACTGTAACCATTACCTGTTCAACAGCTTCATACTTTTCATCTGGAGTAAGGAAATGTTCCAGTGAATGAAGCTTCAATGATAATATTTCTTTACCAGGACCACATAATGTTGCAACCATGGCCAATGGATTCTGAAGATACCGACCGAGAGCCACAGCACGCCTCACAATCCCTGCAAGAAAATATGGGATCATAAAAACATTGTTAAATCTGGCATTATAATTCTAACAATAAAGTTCTCCTATCCATCAGTTAAAAGGTGATCTAGATTTAATTCCTACGTACCTCTCTGTGTCGGCAACTGGTCCTGAGAGATGCGAGAATTCTCATATAGTGTAGGCAATACTTCATCTGCATAAACGACATTTATTGTGTCCAAGCCTTCTGCCAAATCACGTGGATGCTCCTCCACAATCTTAAAAATAACCTGAGCAAGAAATAAACAAAACCCAAAACCAATCAAATGCTGTTAACTAATTTTACAAGCATATAACACACTCCAATATTGATATTAATAAGACGTAAAAAAAAAGCATTGATCACTATCATATGCAGCAGTCATCAAACAATTTTCTGTCAAACTGTAATGTCCCTTGTCATATGTCGATATAAATACTTCAATTTCTTATGCTTCCACTATATCTTTCTAGTTGAAACTCATCTATGATCAATATTATTAGTTCCTGCTGTAGGCAGGTAACTATAGCATCCAGTTGATGCCACTTTTTCCTGATCCAGTGAGCCAATCAAGTAATATAATTTTTCTGATAACTGTTTTAATATAATGTTTTTGTATTTTGAACATTCATTTATTTATTGTTCAACATTATTATTTGCTTTTAGTTCTATGCTTGTAGAATGAACAGTCAGTGATTTGTAATGACTATTCATTAAATCTTTATGCAGTTGGCTCTCCATTATGTAATAACAATAATGGAAATAGTGCATGGAAATTGAAAGCTCTGAGAGATCTTTTTTGTTTTGTAGAAAAAGACATGATTGTCCAGTCATTAGAGTTGCATGTTATTTACTTTGCCTGCTTTGTAGTACGTAAGTCAAGCTGTAGAAATGTGGTGGAGTCCTTTGAAATCTGTATGAGAATTTCTTCCCTCAACTTCAGAGTCCATCGATCTATTCGCATTTATTGTTGTTTGTCAGGAGTGGTTTGAATTTGGAAGACAATAAATCTTTTTCCTTTTCGAAGTAGCTCTTGTCAGTAAGTTGATTGAGTGCATTTAATCTTTGTTTGTAGATAGTAGAGATGGTAGGTTGCATTTTTTATTTTCTGCAGGGAAAATCAGCTTTTGCTTTTCCCATTTCCTGCTAGACTCGTTATTTTTGTAGATGGCATAGTGCAGATAATTAATAAAGCAATCTTTGTACAGTGTGAAATCCCCAAATGAACGCTGAAATCGACTGTAGCAATCACATCAATTTGAATGTCGGTTTGACGAGTTAGAAATATAGAACCAAGCCATGCTGTAGGGTTATCAAAGTCTGAGAGGGAAAATTCAAGACTCTTTTGTACTTCAAGCATGTTGTGGGCTTGTTTTCCGTTCAGTTGTTCTACTCCAAATTGTTGTGCGTTATTTGCAATTTATTCCCTACAGTCGCAAACGTTCTTTGTTGGATAAGAAGAATAACGATACCCTTGTTTCTTTATGCTGTGTTTTAATATTTCAATGTACTGAGCTCGATTTTGCTATAATAAAAAAATTGATGATGTTAGTTTTAAACTCAAATATTTGTATAAATATAGTTATACATGGGGAGAGATTGACAATGGGGCTTGATTGACGGGAGACTTGAAATGCTGGTAGACTATAGATGTTTTTTTTTTGGCAGAATTTGTTAAATTAGGACCGAAAACTAGATACCCAGAACCGTTAAAAACTATCGAAAATAACTCAAATGTTTGACACTTATCTCTAGAAGAGAATCTAGCTTGGTTAGGCTGTTAGATTTGATAGTTCACTGTGTGTGCAGCCACAAAGAAGTTTTCCTTGGGGAACTTGTCAGGTTAGTATTGGTGTTTTCGATTTTTAGCATACTGCAATTTCACTTTCAGCTGGAGAATGAAACGTTTTTAACTTGTTCGCCTTGATTGCTGGTTATCTGATCCTTTTCTGAGATGAATAACTTGTCAAATGTTCACTTGCAGTTTTTGTACTTGAATCTGAGATGGTTTTGCTTATTTGAATATTTCCCCTCGCTGTATGTTGCCGTCCTCCTGTCTAGCATTGAGATCGGTGGTTGTTAGACGTTTTTCTACATCCTGTAGAGTTGATTAGATTTTTTTCATTGACAACAGCAGGTGTTCGTAATTTCGTATTGGGTTTTTGCATATGAGAATAGGGTTAACTATCGTGTTTCAATGGTAGCCTAATTTTGTTGTTGAGCAACAACACTCCGATGCGATTTTCGCATTGGCTGTTGCTATGAACATTAGGGTATTGAGTTCTTGCAGACAACAAGGCTGGGAAGCTGTTCTACTTTTTTGACTTTGCAGAATCAAGGAGAGCATTCTCAAAGGTCTCTTATAAGTCAGATAAAATTAAAAACAAATAATTACACATTACACCGTTCAGCTTAGTGACACTCTGTGATCATCCCAAAGATTTGTCCATAGACATTTTTTATCTATGCACTTAGTCCTTTAGATTCTTCAGATTCTTGTATCTCATAGGAGGGATTGTGCGTTCCATGTTGCCAGTGTTTGTTGATATTGCGATAGTATGCAACCACCTAACGGGAAAGAAGGCCTTGATCACTTAAACTAGCTCAGTTCGTCTTCTATTTCCCCAAAACACGAGGGCTTCTTCCAAATCAAGAGAATAATAGGCACTTCCGCTTATGGAATCACTCAGTAAACGACCCACAGGAACAGTATCCGGACCTATACTCTCATCTTCACAGCTCATTTTCTCTAAACAGAAGCATTATGACAGACCCTCCAAACAGAAAATGAAATTATAGATACTGTATTCCTTCGTTGTTGAGGTGTTGCAGCTATTATTCGGTATTCACTAGAGCTATGCCTTAGGAAATCCATTGATTGTTGAGCTTTGCATAAATGCATGATAATGCTTTTCTCAATTCCAATACTTTGTTACGTCTTCCTCGTGGAATTTGAAACAGCTAAACTTGTTTTCTTTGACCATATGAAAAATCCACCCATTTAGAAAGTCAGTACAGTATCTTATCCAATTTCAAGAATTTACAATGTCTAATAGCTCTCAACCAATGAAGCATGTGTGGAAGACCAATTGTTTTTGCTATGTGAGTTCATTATAATTGACCAAAAAACTGGGTGTGATTTACTACCCAAGTTTAATACTTTACAATGTCCCTTAAACTGAGATTGCCTTATCAAAGGTCTAATATTCTAGTCACTGGAGCTGGTTGGGAGCATAAAGATAATAAGGATTGTTCAACTTTTCCTATAGTTTCTTTTTTCCTATTGGCTCTTGCTTCTCCTTCCTTAGCCATGTTGATTCAAGGATTGGATATAAATATCTCAAAGATAATTTCAATTTTCTGTAGGGCTCAGTTAAGTTTTCACTATTGTATTTTTTTCCCTTGTTGGTCACGTTGACTCGGGGTTAAGCTCACATGGATTATTTTTTAAGTAAATTTTGGTGGTTTAGTTTCATATTTTTACACAGTTTAAATTGTTAATTTTATTTTTGGACGAGTATGTGTTTTCAAAATCTTGGCATTACAGACAACCCAAATGCAAAGACTGTGTTACCAGATCCATTTTCTTCAACTAAAATGCATTGTGTAAAATAGCCCTTTCAATTAAACATCTAGGACATGTGTGTTAGCATCACCTGTGTTGTGGTCTTGTTTCTTTGGTGTGTGATAGTGTACTATCCTTGTTTGCAAATGCATTACTGTGTTGGCCTCGAGCTTCTCGTGTTGTGGATTTGATTTCTGTGGATTTAAGTTTAGCTGTGGACTAGTTTCTTTTTATCCTGACGATGTTTCAGAGCAGCTTCACTATAGGTTTGACGAATCTGACCTTCAGTTGCAATTAAGCAGAAATGACGTAATCCTAGTAAGACATAATGACCTTCTTCATCCTTTCCAGCCACATATTTCTTTTTCCCTATGAAATGGTATGAATCACATGATGCTGTGTGTCCTCTATCCTTTTAATCAACATCACTTCTATCATCATTATCATTGTCTGAGTTCAATGGTTGTGGAGTTGAAAACAGTGAGATTTTACAGAGCTGTACAAATAGATGTGATCAGAAGCTGCAATTTAGTTATTGATATCTGGCACAGGCCACAGGGTAGGTGTTAATGGTTTAGATTACTATTAAGATTTCTATTTTGTTTATTTGTTCTATGATGTAGCAGGTGTAAGGTATAAGGTATTGCTGGTGCCACAAATTGCAGACATAAAATGTGGAGACTACATACAGAACCAATTCAAAATTGTCTTCAGTCTGTGTGAAATATCAGCAAAAGCAAAGTTCACACTGAACCAGAACAATATTGTCACAAATGCCACTCTCCTCCCCCATCATGAACAGGTATATAAGGTAGTATGCTTTAAGCTCACCTGTACTACACATACCAAATAAACAACATTTTTTCAAGGGTTTGAGATCATCTGGCCTTCATTCACTAACAAAAGTTGTTTCCTCCCACATATTGCAAGACCCTACCCAGTAGTAGTGAACTGATATGATCCAGTCAGAAAATGCAACCATCAAACTAGTGTGCACAACATTACTTTCTGCTTAGTAACAGTGTACTAGATTACAATTTTTATATATTATGATACATATACATATACATATATATATACATATACACACACACACACATATATATATATACATATATATACATATATATACATATCTCCGGTAGTCTGCAAACTATCAACAAAATGTGGTAACTGCCACAGGTGACAGAACTCTCTTCGCGGTGGACCATCTAAGCTCTGAAGTTACCCTAGATTTCTTAAAACAGTTTGTTTCGGACTTCTTGTAAAATCGCAAATGCTATCATATGGATTCCACAATATATTTCAACTTGCACTTATATTCCACTGATCAGTTGCAAGCGAATAGTTCAGTATACTACACCATTTATTTTCTGCTTCTTTGGAAAATGTTCACAATTTCAAATAACTGCTTCAAATCTTGCTTTTCAAGCATTACCAATATACATATTGCTTTTGCAGGACATCATTCTGTCTACATATGCTTTATGACTGTTATTTTTTCCTTTTATTGATAAGAACATTCAAAAATAGACTATGCACAAAGCTTACATTAAGCAACAAAACTGAATATAACTGATTCAACGGTGGCTGTCTATGTGGCAAGTTTACCTTAGTTCAGTTCCTGGGTACTAGTTTTACAAATTATATGCACTTTCTCAAACATCTGTATACAGGGAAACAAAAAATGCTTTAGTTTTGCATATTGTCAGATTATTGTTCTCATTTTCGGTTTTGGGCTGTTATCCTTAGGTATGTAGTTATATACCCAGCACTTATCAAGATATCCAATGCTTATGTTTGCCTACGAATATTTTGTATAGCAGTTTCATCTTGAATGTAATGATTATAACCAGGTAAGCTAATTCAAAGTTCAAGATCTATTCTATTCATTAAATTGTTAGATATAAGAAGTACCAAATATGGACTTTCAACTACTACTAATTTGAGCCATCACTATTCGATTTGGTAAAAGCCACAGCAAGCCAAAGAATGAGATGGCCATCTAATACTGCAACAATATTTATGTTGATATCTCATTTTGTTGGACTGCTTCTAGCTAGTATCAAACTACAAACCAGACTTTTGTAGCATTTTAAAATGACAGCTAAGGTAGTCCAAGTCTGAAACCATTCGTTTTTTACTGTTCAAATTTGTGTATGATTCGCAGCAGTATGGATATGAGTTGCTTTACATAGATATTTTCAAATTGCAAAGACTGCTAGAATATCAATTGGAACCAAAATAATATTTTTCTCTACCAGCTTTGATGTTACTTCAAGCGCAGCAACCAAATATTGTTCACATTTATTTTATTGTTTGGTAGATCAGGTTCCAGAACTGAAATTAAAGCTAACACTCTCAAGAAATTTAAGACGAGGTGCTCACAAGGGCCAGCAACGGTAAGAGAAGCAGGTCCAATTTGTGACTTGGGACTCCAGTTGAAACACGTTACCCAGTGTTCTGTAAATGCCTGAACTTTTTCTCTCCTGGCTATCTCTTTCAACAAATTCTTTAACTACTTGCACAGATCGGTTATGTCACATCTAGATACGGATGCTATAGTTTGTATCGGATTCAACAATTAATATTTGTACATTTAATCAGGTAATATGTCTCCTTCGGTTAAACCCTCCTTTAAGCAATTTTTTTCCCTCAATTCATTGCACTCTTAGTGTCCCCCAAATCTTACATCTAGCAGTACAGAAAGAAAAAACAAAGACACAAACAGCAGGAACTAGACACTATGCGACCTTGTTCATTATTTTAAATGCTACAATATATATAATAGATAGGATATAACTCGTAGCAAGGTATATTAAACAAAATTTTAACAGACAACTTTACTTTTACCCTGGGAAAAACCCTCCTCTCCGAGGGAAACAACCCAGCCCCGCAAAAATAAAACTTTATTATTTTAAGGAAATATTACAGTCTTCAAAAAACTTAGTCTTACTACTCAAAAGAAAGAAAGCTTAAATCAGCCACAATTTTGTCTTTTCTGAAAATAGCTCATATAGACACAAACTGACTCATAATCTTGGAAAATGAAAGTGACACACAAACTCTGAATCAGATATTTATAAAACAGGGAGCTCTGTAAACAATGATATATAATCTGTAACTTATCAAAAACACAGACTCCTCTGAGAATATAACTATGATGCATGAAATTGCATATCAGTCACGGACCCTTCTACAGATATAACAACCACAGACCCTTCAGCAAAACATGAACTCTGCTACAAATCATGAACACTTTTCTGTAAATACAAAAGACTGTAAAAGATCTTTTTCCTTATTTTCTTCATTTAAGCTCTGTGCTTCATACCCCCTTTTTACTGTTGCTGTGTTGTATTATATATCCCATTGGAAAGTCACGACTATGTCCATGACTTCATTAAAGCTATTTGTATTTAATAATTTTATTATTTAGAGTTATGTATTATATTGTCTCTTTCAAATCTGTAAAATGAATCGTTAGTTTATAAATATATACTCAATTCATTTTCTAATATACTTATCTATATATACAATGTTTAATTAACACACAGACAAATTCAGTCTTTAACTTTCAACTTAGTCTCAATTCTATTATTTTTAATTATAATTTTTATCAATCATGGACCCATCTACAGATATAACAACCACAGACCCTTCAGCAAAACATGAACTCTGCTACAAATCATGAACACTTTTCTGTAAATACAAAAGACTGTAAAAGATCTTTTTCCTTATTTTCTTCATTTAAGCTCTGTGCTTCATAACCCCCTTTTTACTGTTGCTGTGTTGTATTATATATCCCATTGGAAAGTCACGACTATATCCATGACTTCATTAAAGCTATTTGTATTTAATAATTTTATTATTTAGAGTCATATATTATATTGTCTCTTTCAAATCTGTATAATGAATCGTTAGTTTATAAATATATACTCAATTCATTTTCTAATATTCTTATCTATATATACAATGTTTAATTAACACACAAACAAATTCAGTCTTTAACTTTCAATTAAGTCTCAATTCTATTATTTGTAATTTTAATTTTTATGATTATAATACTATTATTGATTTATTCATTTTATATTTTAGTTCTACTTAATAATATTATTAATAGTTGCTGAACCTCTTTTAGGCTTAAGATCTACATCTCAACCATTATATATGAAACCATATATATTAATCTCTATAATTTAATTTTATCAATGCTACTGTGATTATATTTATCTATTTAATTATTAAATCTTATATATTTAACTCTATTATCACTTAATTGCATCTTGGAGAAGGGGACATTATACAAACATAAAACAATATTATGGAAAGTAGTTAAAAAATAGTCTCCATGTCATACCTCAAAGATATCATCCTTCAAGTTTTTACAACGCAAGTTTGAGGCTCCCAAAACAACTACATGAGGTTGATGATCCATCATAAACTTCAAAAGACGCTGCTGGTCATTCTCCTTTCGCTTTTGTAGTCCAGAGTTCTTTGAACGAATGCTTAGATGTGATGTAAAAAGAATATCAAGCACTTCACCTGCAGGATCTAGCATCACAAATGTTGTTGGGTCTTTATTGGACCCTTGACAGCAGACCATTATACGTGCTTCTGCATCTTCTTCAGATGACTCCTCATTGTCAGGTTTCTGACGCTGAAAAGGTGCAACTGAAACTCTCTGCCACAGCTGCATTCCATAGTCCTGAAGCAGCCAGTTTTTGGCTCTTACAGACAACACTATCCGAGCTTCCTTCTCCATACTAGGCAAAATGTAGTTGCATATGGCATCCTTCAATATTAGTTTACGCTGTTCATTCCAAAGCTGTGCTGATCTGCTCACCCCATCACTAAGGTAGAAAGCTTCAAATTCATTCATTAAAGTGCCATCTAAGTCATCCTTAGGCAAACCAATAGTAACCTGAAGAAGTTTCTCTTCTTCAGCTTTCTGAATAAGAAGCCACTGTGCATCATCAAACTTACTTATTGGCTTGTTACTCAGCCACTTTACCCTAGCATATTGATGGAACGGGCCTATAGCATTATTGCCATCAGCAGTAGGCTTAGTAGTTACCACTGCCTTTTCCATGTAGAAAGTACGGGCATATTCCTTAACAGCTGGCTCACAACTGATTTCTACTGCTGCCTGAAAAAAAGCACCAACAACACATTAGATGATAAAAAAATTTACCACATAAATCAAGCAACACAAGCAAAATGTTGTGAAAAAAGCATACCATGTGCCTAGCACCTTTGAGCACTGACTGTGGATCCACAAATTCTCCAGCAGCAAATCCGGCTGCCACATCCTCCGGTGTATTGCTATCATCTTCAACCTCGTGCATCTGCACAATAGTTAAAAAACAGCCTTTACTCATTTGCTGAAAGTAGCCAGTACCATCATATTAGGGGCAGTTTAAATACAGAAGACAGCTAGTTACCTTATACATAGCTAATAGATTCTTGCCCAGTTGTTCAGAGGTAAGACCAAAATTTCTTGATACAGCCCCCAACCCAGACTTCCGATAGATGCTATACATGGATTTGCGTTTTGGCCTCTTGAACTGACCTTCTTCTACCTCAATTTCATCAGGAGGAAAATGCAGGTTAAATTTCGTATCTATGTCATCAATAGTCCGTTCAGATTCTGCATCATCAAGAGACTGAAAAACTGTTTCTAACAGCCTCCATTTTGTTGGATCTCTTCTTGCTTCTTCTCCTGCTCGTTTCTCATAAGATGTTTTTAGTGCAGTCTTTCTTCTTTGAAGTAGAAGCCATTTTCTATCCCGAAGCTGTATTTCCCACAATGCCTAAAACAGGACACATTGTAAGCCATTTGACATTTTGCTGTGTAACATAAGACATTCTTAAAATATATTCTTACCTTGTACATTTTCATTTTAGACTTATTTTCCTTGTTTGCAGCTTTGCCTGCAGCTTCTTTAGAGCTGTACTCTTGCTCTCGAAGCAGGTTGAGACACATTTCTTTCCGATACATAGCAATAAATGGGACCTTGCACATTAAACATGTTACAGCTCAGACAATTTATAACTAGCACTTGCACCTAAAGGAGGTGCAAGGGATACGCCGATCGGTGTTCAATTTAAAAGCATAAATAAAGATGTACATAACAAAAAAAAGCGTTGATCTCCAAACATGTATCAGCATATAATCCATTCTTGTACATAGTAGCATCTATTTTGAAAGAGCTAAATTTATGGTAGTGTATCCTATTGTTCTTTTTGTATGTCATAAGAAAACGCAGGATTAAAATACATGGAAAGACATAAGAAATTGTTGTATTTGTAACCATAATTCCTCGCTTGTTTCATCTTCTTGATCACTAGGTGTGAACCACGGGCCACCACTCAATAGTTGTATCCCAGATGAGTGTTGAGAAACACTATGTTGAGTGGTGTTGAAAAACAACAGCTGTGGGTCGAGGTCGAGGCAGACAGGATTTCGAGGATCAATATGGCATGCTCACTTACAAAAAAATGTTTTGTTTGATATGGCATGATCAGTTTTTAGATTGAAATTTCATCATACGTCAAAAGTTGTTTTGATCTTATGATGCTGATTGAGTGGAATTCTACAAGGTAATGCTCTAAAAGATAGGGTGTGTTCTTGATCTGTGTGGTGGGGGTCTTAATTGCTACAACAATCTGTATCCAACATCACACAAACTTCCATAAAATTGGATTCTTAGTAGTAGACCTACACAAAGGAATTAATCATAAACTCTATAATTAAAATAAAATACTCTTATGACAAAATCAAGGAGTAATTTAAAATAGTTTTTTCCCTAGTTTGTCGAAGTTAGAATGTAACCAAAGATACAATTTGTTTAAACAATTTGTCTCTGTAAATAAAGTTAACACTAAGACGCTTTTAAATTATTTAACTACAGTTCACATGCAATCAGTTAATGAAATTTTTAAGGTTAGCAATAAAGTACCTACAAAATCCATGTCCGAGCCATGAGTTTTGAACTTTGACAGATGCCCATTTTTTGTAGCATGCACTCTGATACAGTTATGAAACATGGCATTCCACCTTCCCATTACATTTTCTTAAGGATTTCTAAGCCTTTCCAACCAATTTGATTAGTGTATACCTACGATTACGATATAGAAACCCCTAATTACATTGTGGTATTATTTGGGCGAGATTATTTTATCTGGGATAGTTTTCTTGTTGGAGATGATTCATGAAAAAATGTTCTTATCCCTCACTAAAGGCAATCCTGAGCTTGAACAAGGCATAGGGGCATATTTGAAGATCTTGCTAGTGAAAAATATTTTAGCAGTTTGTGATAGTGGGTGCAGCAATGAATTGCGGTCTCTGGTGGACATTGGCAAGGGACACAGTTGCACAATTTCTATCATTTCTTGTGCTTTCCCCAATTTTAAGTGTTGTAAGATTGATCCCCGTGGAGCAATCTCAGAGTCTGCAATAGGGTTTAGGGTACTATGATTCTGCAATAGGCACCATCGTTCTACTTAAGCCTTAAAGCAATAAGTGCTCTTGTCAAGTTTAAAAGGCATAATCACTTATGCAAAAATAATCAGAGAACTCTAACTTGTATCTAGTTGTTGCCTCAGATCCGTGTCCAAATGTTGCAATGCCAAAGACTTGGAGATGTGCTTACACATGTAAGTTGTCATTGTTGATAAGTCTGATTGCATCTTTCGTAAGTGTCTGACATAACTTGGAGAGAATGATTTTTGCTTGTAAAGTGAGACAACCGATTATCATTATCTAGCTTAAGAATATAAACACACTGGTCGGAATGCGATGGCAGACAAAAAAAGGCATGATCAAGTGTTTTGTACAGAGGAAATAAAGTGTTACTGTAAAGCACAAATCAAAATGGTAAGTTCAGTAGGCTATTTGTGGGCAGTGTGGGAAAAAGATTATTTTAAAATAAATTTTTGGAAATTATTACAACCAAATAAAATTAGCTAAATTTACCTTATTAGTTTATAAGATGTAGAAAATAAAATCCAAAAGAAAACTCACTTTTCTAATTTTTGTTAAAAATATATATATAAGCTCAATTCCCATTTTACTATACAAAGCGCAAAAAAGCATAGATCAACAAACATGTATTCATACAATAAATGTGAAAGCATTGATATCATTTTCCAAGTTGATGTAGTTTCTTGACATATAATGTCTTAATGGATATAGAAAGTCCATGAAATGATTTATACTATTAATAAATTATTTCTACGACCTAAGAGGGAAAAAACCTCTATAGAAGTCAAAATGTGCAAGTTGTGCATATAAAATTTTATATTTAGCCAACAAGCCTATAGAAGATCACCTCAATGATGTCATTTTAACATTTTTTATTATAAAATGAAGAAAACTTCAAATTGTCTATATTAAATGAAAATAACAATAGTTATTATTTACACATATTAATATATTGTACGAACGATGTTATTTAACAATATGGATACATAGATACATACATATTATATTAAATAAACTAAATAAAAAACTTTAAACTAATAAGAACATATACTAAATAATTTAAAAATGTGTATTATATATAAATCTTAAAACAAGTTTTTTTTTTTAAACATTATATTAAAAAAATTTAAATTAATATGTATATATATGACAATCAAAATGGAAACATTTTATTGCATAATTATTTTATTTTATTTTAGAAACCTTTATTATAATATATACCTTGTGCATAATTTTATTTTATTTTTTATAATTTGAAACTGTAATTTTTATTATAAATTTTATTTCTAGAAAACTTACAATAATTGAAATTTATTGATTGTCACTTAAACTTAATTTAAGATGAGTTATGGTTCAATTTAGAGATCCATTTTCTTAACATGTCATATCCTATCCCATCAACCTTATATTCAATAGCGATGAAAAACATTCCCTATTTAAAATAGATTTACACTGAGTTAGTGTTGAAAAGTTTTTGCTTGTATCTTTCTTGCACCTTTAGACAACGATTGCGTACTGCATACAATCAACATAAATTTACGTACATATGTATCCAAATAAATAAAAAACAGAAGCAATTAAAACGACTAGTTTTATAGTGCAAACTATATAGTAGGCAAGGAGGATATTTAAAATTAGTCCATTTGCATATTTGAGCAACTGTGTACACCTTTATATTCTCAATTACCGGCCTCAAGATAGCTTCAATAACAAGTGATGTAATTATCATCGTCCAGGGCTCTTAGTAATTATAATAATATTATAGTAATTATCACTGTCCAGGGCTCTTAGTAAAAATCTCAACACAATCTAATCCAGAAGCTAAGCACCATAATATTAAAACTGTTTAAAATTTTATAATAGTATGCAAATTTTGGTTTTAGTGTAAACATGTAAAAATAAACAACTATCCATCCAAAACTCTAAATGTTCATTTAACCTTAATTAGCTAAAAATAACAATAATTAAAATCAAATCATACTCGACAAACATTATCCACAGTGTGCGCCCAACTGACCTGTACTATTTCTCTGTAATTATGGTGCTCTTGCCTGGAGGGTTCATGTACCATATTTGTCTACTAAACTTGAATCTAAATCAGTATGCCAGTAATTAAAATGATCTGTCCCAATTTGAAGCGAAATGGCTATGCAGCAAAGAAATTGCAGCCTTTTTGCATTGATTAAATAAATTAAAAATCACTGAACAATTGTATCCTAGTTTTAATATTAACAAAAAATTAAACAGACTGTCAATTGAAGCATAATTTCTTTGGTGCAAAGATAATTTTCTACTTGAAGAGGAGCAACTACCCCACCTACCGGGACCTGGACCTAAAATGGGAATTAGCTATGCTGCCGACATAATTTGATTGATTCGACATTTTTTTCAACTATTAATCAAATTAAATATCACAAAACAAGCATCCAATGGGATTGAGATTCAATCCGCTCTCTCCTCCATCATCGACACTTTATGAGTCAATGGTGGACCCCTTATAACTTGCCATGGTTGCACAACATGCACAGAAGCGAGGAGGCTACCTTTGCTTAGAATAGAAGCAGGTGGTCAGTGAGTCTAGAGACATCTGGTGACGGAGCTCAGAAAATCAAAAACAGAAGAGCAAGTGGTATCTAAGAGATGATGACAATAGTCAGTGGTTAGACAGCATTGATCTCACACCCATGCGTCTAACTCTCTGCACTCTCCACACATGCAAAACCAGATGGCAATTTTGTCCCTTCTCCATAAATGTATTATCAATTATAGTCAGTCATCAGCACAGATAAGTTTGAATAGACAAGGTCTTCCCACTAATTAAACTCCTGTAACTTTCTGATGCTCCATCCTTGGTGACTTCTTGCTCCTTGTTCCTGGTTGGGTCTGACTGCCCCTAAAATTCTATGACGGGTCGAGAAGGAAGGTGCAGGAGAATGAAGAAGTTGTGGCTGGGGTGTGTATGGTTGGGTAAGGTAGGTCCAGAGAGCTGAAGCAGAAGCCAAATCTGTGGGATAATCCAGACAGTATAAACGCTACAGCCCATCCCACAATCATCCCCTGAGTTGTCAATCAAAATGATTTATATTCTACTTGTTTGGCAAACTGTTGTACAAGATGCTGGGAGAAGGGATGGCAAACAACAGCTGGAATTGAAGGGGGCGAAGAGAACGGGCAGCGCACTGTAGGCTAGTGCGTGTATGTATTTTTTTTGGGGTTATACATTGCGCATGTAGATGTTTACATGGCGTGTGGCTCAGGGTCAGAGGATACACTAAACGAATATATGTATGCCATGGAATGAGTGTGTTGTACAGATGAGCCAGAGGGTGAGTTTGTGCTATTTGATTAAGTTTGAAACCAATTAGTGGAAAATGACTGCATAATAAATATTCAAAGTGGTAGATGATTTGGGTTTCACTTATGTAATGCATTAATTTGAAAGAACATAATACAACCCCTATTTCCCACCAGGAGCACCAGGAGCAGTTGGGAGGCAAGCAGTAGCCCTCAGAATAACGGGGGACACAACAGCTTTCTCTGGGTGCAGCTTCCTTGGAGCTCAGGACACCCTTTATGATCACACAGGAAGCCACTATTTCAAAAACTGTTATGTTGAAGGCTATGTGTATTTTATCTTTGGGATTGGCCTTTCACTGTATGAGGTATATTTTTCATAATTTGTGAGAAGTCTGTTGAAACAATTTTTCATATTGACCATTTTAAACAGTATATGTTTACCTGTGTAATAGTAATGCAATAACACTTCCTGCAGTTGCAAATTCACAAGTAGCTGGAGGTCTGACATCAATGCTTGGTTGTAAGCAATTGAATATATCAACACTTGATGCATTATCTGAAGAATTTTCTTATTTAGGTTGATCTTAAATAGATCTTTAAAGTGTATGGCATTATGGTGGTTACCACTGCTTGTAAAACTATACTTTGTTTTGTTAAGCCTATGCCAGATCAATCAGATGCAACTCCACTTGTTCTAGTTCTCTTCTGAAATTTGAAAATTCAACATTACATTTGGCCATGACCAAAGTGGGAATTTGTGCAAGTTCTTTAAATATGCATTATTTTCAAACTGCAACAATTTAAAAGGGCTTCATTTCCAAACTGCGAAGCTTAGGAGGTCAGTAGAAGGATAGAATAATGTGAGGTGCAGATTCATTTCAGAAACATAGAAAATGCATCTAGTGAAAATGGGCAAAAACATAAAAGAAAAAGAGGAAAACGTGACCCTAAGTTGCAATTGTCTGCAATAAGTCGTGGTTGATTGTGGATACTGGAAATATCAACAGCAATGGTTCACTATTTAGCGACCAAATATGCAGCCCAAACACGTTATCTGAGTGCAAACCTGTCAAATCATGGATTGCTTGTCCATTCACATCAGATATGGTTGTCATTACTACTTGTGCAAATTGAATGGTATTAAATCTCCAAGTCACTAATACTGATGCAATTCAAAGGCGTTCAAAGGAGTGTGTTACAACTCATCTATCGTAGGAGAAACAAATTCTATTCTCCAAACCATTTATCGACAGTCTAAAAGCATTTGCCCACAGCAGTTTTATGCCTTATTTTAACAAAAACCACTTTGTGTAAATTCAACTTTGCAGAGAAACAAACAAACATTATACCTTGTTTGCCTTGTTTTTACTAAAAACACTATTTCATCAGCATGAAAGCAAATTTGTTGAAATTCAACTTTGCAGAGAAACAAACAAACATTATGCCTTGTTTTTACTAAAAACACTATTTCACCAGCATGAAAGCAAATCTGTTGAAATTCAACTTTGCAGAAATATAAATGAACTTACTTCTAACTTTTGATCATGGAACATCTTTAATACATTAGCAATATCCTTCACTACTTCTTCCTTATCCAGCTGTGCAATCTGCTGGAACTCTTTCCTAATCGGTACTGCTAATGAACCAAATACTTGCTCATATATCCATTTTGCCTCTGGTACTGTATTCTCATTGTGTGGAACTGGACCAGTACTCTCTTCAGACAACTGAAACAAACAAATAGAATATACTCAATCCATGTTAACACATCTCAGAAAGTGAAATAACTTTTAATTTTTAAAGCATCAATCATGTTTCACATACAAAAATTAATTGTAATACTTCATACTTTAGAATGTGATGTCTAACATCATACAAGTTACTTTTATTTTTAGATTTCAAGAACATATATATTAAGAATAGTAATACATAAGAAAAAAATTCAACAATAAAATATAAATTTTACCCACCTGAAATCGTTCAGGCACATCTATTTCACGAATTTCATCATCCTTTGCTGTCATGTACTTTTCTGCCAAAATGCTTGGCTCAAACTCATCCTCAAGTCTCCTTGCACCTTGGTCATCATCAGGTCCCCCTAAACCATCAAGGCCTTTTGCTTTCAGACCTTGCTTTCGACGACTCAAAAGTTCATCCACATCACCAAATATATCCTGTGCTTCTTGCAAAGCAATAGATGATATGCCTGGAGCTTGCCTGGATATTCGCTTTTTCCATTTCCCCCTCTTCCTAAAGCAGAAACCAAAAGAAACTAGTAAAAACAAAGCAAAAACATTTACATATTGGATTATATAATGAATCATCTTAATGAAATTGATAATATACGGAAGTACAATAAAAGATACCTTACAGGTAAATCATTTTCATTTTGGTAAAAATATTCACATCTTAGATTGTAGAATAAATCATCTTCAATAAAATTGATAATATATGAAAATTCAAAACACAATATAAGATACCTTACAGGTATTCCGTTTTCATCTACTTCTTCTTCATCAACAATAAAATCTGCCATTTCATCTTCTTCCCCCACATCCTCCTCCTCTTCTTCAAGCTGATCTTCCTCTTCTGCGACATCTTCTGGGGGCACTCCTGCAAGTTTTCAAGCACTATGTCTAAGTAAATGATCTACTCTACAGAAAGATCAGACCTTTAATTGCAACTAGGCAGAGCAGACAAAAAAGGCAAATAGCAAGTGAACATGCACAGCATCAGCAAACTCTTTATCTCCTGTGGATAATGTTTATACCTTCATCGTCCCCAAACAAACTACGTTTCAATTTTTCCTCAGCGGTGGCACCTGTCCAACCACCCTCTTCCAACTCATCCTCATCAGAGAAGCCTGTCTTTTCCTCTATACGATCATTCTTTCCAGCTTTCTTTAGGCGTTTAAACTTCTTGCTACCCTGCATTGATCATAAAATAACAGATTATGTTACTATTGAAGGAATAGACTTATACACACACACATCAGTTAGGCAGACATACAGATTTTGGACGGTGAAAACCAGTCACATTGGCCTCCTGTAGTAACTCATAATCGTCTTCATCAAGTTCATAATTCTCTTCGGCATCCCTATGCTCAAACACAAACAATAAAATAAATTAAATATAAAGTTTACAAGATGTAAAATAATACCATTTCTTATAAAACATGGGGCATTAACAGTGTACTGGAGCCTACCTTTTTTTCCTCTTTTTTTTTCTTGCTTTCATTTCTTCATCACTACTTTCTCTAGCTCCCTCTTCTTCCTCTTCTACATCATCAACTATGAAGCCATCTTTCTCATACTCATCCTGTCCCTCCTCTTCATTGATCATGCAGAATACTTTTATTATGTAATTCAATATTTAATCATTTAAATCATTGCTTGATCTTAAGAAAAAACTGTAATCTAAAACCAAAGATATCATGCAACAATTAACACAAAAAAAACAAGCATATGACTTTTACAAGACGTAACTGTAATTGTAATAAGAGAAAATATACATATGCTTTACCTTCAA
The DNA here is from genome assembly GCA_028749045.1 of Cupressus sempervirens. Classification (NCBI taxonomy): domain Eukaryota; kingdom Viridiplantae; phylum Streptophyta; class Pinopsida; order Cupressales; family Cupressaceae; genus Cupressus; species Cupressus sempervirens. Next base: position 432,931,691 of record CM053788.1, read on the forward strand.
CCTCCTCATCATCTTCATCAGCGGCCTCTGTATCACGAGCATCCCTAATGTCACTTTCTTCATACTCTGGTATAGAAACCCCTAACATAAGTTAGGCCCATGCCAAAACAAGAAACTAAAAAGAAAGTAAAGATAAACAAACAATGAACAGACGAGCATTACCTGAAAGTTGAAACTTTCCAATGTCATCTCAATTCTATTTCTTGTAAACATATGTTTCAGACTTCACAACTAATGCTTTCAGATTTTTTAAATATGCATTAAAATTTACCATATCTGAAGGAAGGACCAAATCTTCAATAGTAACAGTCCAATATAGGGAATGATGATTTTTCATGTAGCCCCCTATCTTTCTATCTCTCTTCCGTGTAAAAGGGGTTTATTGCTAAAATGTTCAAGCGTGACATGACCTTAAATCTTGTATTTGCAAAGGCCTTTAGCTTGCATTTGTTTATTAACTAGCACTTGCTCCGAGCAAGGGATGCAAGGTATAGCCGATAGATGAATGGAGTGTATCATTTTCAAAATTTGTCTATTAATTATAATAAGTTCACCACAGTAGCAGTTATAGAGACAGTCTGAGATGCTGATGTTTCAGAACAGTTTTAGTGCACTTTAATTGTTTGGTTTAAATCTCTGGAAGAAATAGTTATCTGACATGGGCAGTATTTAGCAAATATATAAGTTATGTAGCTTCTCCAGTAGATACTTCTATAATGTATACAAATAATAATTGGTTATTCTAAATAGTCTACACCATTCTTCTTCAAATTGTTCCAATAATCTTATGGAGTTGGAGAAGTTAAAGAATAGTTTTAAGAAGTTTGAGACTTGAAGCAGGAGCTTCACAGATGCTAACATATTTTAAAGTTCAAAGTCTCATTGTAACTTTCTCAAAGTTGCAGCTAAATAAATGCTCTTGGATCAAGTGTTAAGTTCTTTATTTAAAGTAAAATTAACAACATGATTTTGGTGAATAAAAGTATAAATTTCCAATGCACTGGGTTAGGCTTTACCTTCCACCTAACTTCAGGGAGCGAGAAAGATACAAATAATGCAGATCATAGATCACCGGGTAGAAAGAAAGTACACCAAAGGACAGTACAAAGGTGACCAAAACTGTAAATATGATGACATATTCTATTTGATAACAACCACAATTGATGTCCACATGGCCCAGCTGTTTATCTTCTGTCACTAGGAGTGTGAGTATTGAAATCGACTCTTTCCTTTGAATGTTGTGCTTCATCTTGCTTCAAATCTCCAAGACTGAAGACTGAAGATGTGTTTGTTTGTACTTTATCTACCATACAAAATTCAGGAACTAATATCATTCAATTTAAATGAGCCGTGTGCTTTGTCTATGTTTCTAAGCTCTTCCAAATGTCAACTGCCATTTCATTCTACTTTTGGACTGAAATCTGCCTCTTGTTGCTTAAACAATAACCTCCTGCTTATAAAGAGATATAACATCCATGTGTAGGGGAATACAATTCATGAATCTCACAGTCAAGAGGCAATGGCCGTGAAAGAAAACTTGGAGATGTATGAATGCCTTGAAAGATACTTACAAAAATTTATCACCTACACAACCCCATTGCTTTTACTGGCACTAACACGCTATTCCTCTGTTGTAACTACAATGGGGGTATGATGCTGAGATAAATGGGGGTATGATGCTGAGATAAATTCAACGGAAGTAATATCAAAAAGGAACCAGCACCAGCAAGAAATATATATTAAAATTTCTTCTTAATTAATTCTTCAAATGAACAGTAAATACATTTGCTCTCCTACAGATTTCTTCTCCCATAATTTCATATTCCAAAGACTTGCCCTCAACCTAAACCTAAACCTAAAACTCTATTTATACTTGCTAAGACGGTCTACAGAAAATTCTAGATTATTACAAAATAGGAAAAACAGTCTATAGAATACTCTAGATTGATATAGAATGGGGAAGAATGACCCCACAATGATCTGTACGAATCCCAAGAAAAAAAATCTTATCGTAATAACAAAATCAGAATAAATTCTTCATTTAGAAATCACCTCCAAAATATTTTATATGGGTGCTCCTGCACCATACTCCCCAGGAAATTTTATCTCAAGCCCACTTGAGATGAGCACTTGTAGAGTGGTACCTTGCTTCTTGATATCTTGTTTAGTCATCCACACAGCATCTGCATCCGAATAACCTTTGAGTTTTACCAAATACTATTTGGACTCCTTTCCTCTTCTCTGCTTTATGACTTTGGTGCCAAGTATCCTTTCTAGCTGTGGTGTCTGCTTAAATGGTAGACGTTGAATGTCTTTTGTATCAGCAATATATCATGTATCAATTTCTTCGATGGGTGCTTTGAATGGTGTGAGGTCTGCTACGTTGAAGATGGGAGAAATGCCAATCTCAGGTGGCAATCGAATCTCATAAGCATTAGTTCCAAACTTCTTCAATATTTGACAAGGACCTAGTTTTCTCAACATAAGCTTGGTAGATTTGCCTTTTGATAGCCTCTCTTGCCTGAGATTTTCCCATACTAAATCTCCCACTTCAAATTCTAAGCGTCTCCGCTTCTGATCTGCATGCTTCTTATACTTGTCAGAGGTTTGTTGGAGTTGTGCTTTGACTTCATCATGGATTTCTTTTATGGCTGTAGCAAATTCTTCTCCTTCGGCACTAACTTGTTGTTGTGAACTCATATCTCTTAACTCAAAAATCCCTCTAGGATGAATTCCATATGCCACTTGAAATGGTGACTTTCCTGTACTTCTACTAATGGAGTCATTATATGCAAATTCAGCGTGGGGAAGGATTACATCCCATTTTGTTGCATGTTGTCTTGTGAGTGTTCTTAATAAATTGCCCAAAGTTCTATTAACTACCTCTGTTTGGCCATCAGTTTGATGGTGGTAGGCTGATGAGAATGATAAATTGGTTCTAAGTTTCCTCCATAAAGTTCTCCAAAAGTATCCTACAAACTTCACATCCCTGTCTAAAACTATGTTGAGAGGTAGCCTGTAAATCCTTATGACTTCCTTGAAAAAGAGATCTGCTATATGAGAAGCATCATTGGTCGACTTACATGGTAAGAAGTGAGCCATTTTGTTGAACCTATCTACTACAACAAATACACTATCATGCCCCTTCTATGTTCGTGGCAGCCCCCATTACAAAATCCATCGTTATGCTTTCCTAGGGTCTAGATGGTATTGGCAAAGGTTGATAAAGCCCTACATTTGTAGTCCTTCCTTTGGCCCTTTGACAAATCATACATGTTTCCACAAAGTTTCTAACATCAGTCTGAAGTTTAGGCCAATAGCAGTACCTTCTAACCAATTCTAAGGTTTTATCCAAACCAAAATGTCCACCCATTGTTCCACTATTCTTCTCTTTGATAATGTTTGTTCTCATAGAGCACCTGGGTACACATAGTTGTCCTCCTTTGAAAAGAAGTCTGTCTTGTATCAAAAAATCAGGAAAATCAGCATGGTATCTTTCACCAAACTCCATACATACCTTGTAGATGTCACCAAAATCTGGATCTGCTAGATAAATGTCCTTGAGTGCTTCAATTCCCACACTTTCTAGTTGTATCTTGGAGACAATCAGATTCCTTCTACTAAGAGCATCAGCAACCTTGTTTGATATGCCCTTCTTATGCTTGATGTTGAAAGTATAAGCCTGTAAATACTCCACCCATTTCATGTGCCTATGACTTAATTTGTCTTGGCTATTCAGAAAACTGAGTGCTTGGTTATCAGTATATACAACAAACTCCTTTGGCAACAAGTAGTGTCTCCACCTTTTGAGAGCTTGAACCAATGCATACATTTCTAGGTCATATGAAGAGTATTTCTGTTTGGCTTCATTGAGTTTTTCACTTGAGAAAGCCACCGGTTTTCCTTCTTGACTAAGAATTGCCCCTATAGCAACCTTGCTAGCATCACATTCTACGTGAAAAACTTTGTTAAAATCAGGTAAAGAAAGAATTCGTTGCTCACTAACCTTTTTCTTAAGCAATTCAAAAGCTTCATTTGCTGATTGACTCCATGCAAACTTACACTTCCTTCCTACTTTAATAGTTTCTAACATAGGAGCACATATATGACTGAAATTTCTTATGAATTTCCTATAAAATGTAGCAAGACCATGAAAGCTTCTAACATCTCCAACTATTCTCGGGGGTGGCCAAGATAGTATAGCACTTACCTTATCTTTATCCATCTTCAGGTTACCTTGGGAGATCACAAAACCAAGATATGTTAGCTCCTCTTGCATGAACAAACACTTTTCCAAATTTATTACCAATTTCTCCCCATGAAGTCTTCTCAAAACCATGTCAGTGTGCTCTAGGTCTTCTTCCTTTGTCTTGCTGAAAATTAATATATCATCGTAATATACTTTGATGAACTTGCCATTGAAGTCTTTGAGTATTTCGTTCATAAGTCTCATGAAGGTACTAGGAGCATTAGAGAGTCCAAATGGCATTACCTTCCATTCATATAATCCATCATTAGTTTTGAATGCTGTCTTCCACTCATCTCCAGCTCTTATCCTTATTTGATGGTACCCACTTTTTAAGTCAATCTTAGAGAAATACTTTGCATTTCCCAAACAATCAAGCAAATCTTCACTTCTTGGCATTGGAAACCTATATCTGATTGTAATCTTATTAATGGCTCTAGAATCGACGAAGAACTTCCAAGTTTCTTCCTTCTTGGGTGCCAAAATAGCAGGTACAGCACATGGGCTTAAGCTTTTCGTAATCAAGCCAAAATCGAGTAACTCCTTTACTTGTCTAGCAATCTCTTCATTTTGTTGTGGTGTCATCTTGTATACAACCTTATTGTGTAAAGTAGCTCTAGGAATGATTAATGTCTCGTATAGGTGGTAAAGACTTTGGCATACCTTCTGAAATCAAACCTTCATATTTATCCAAAAGTTCTTTCACTTCATTAGGAATTGCCTTCTTTGTTTCACCCTCCTTTCTGTCATTTCCAACAGGTTCTTGTGGTTGTGGGTTAGGCATCAAAAGAAAACAAGGCTTAGGTTCATCCTTCATGTCCCGTAAGAATTCCTTTTTATCAACCATCATAATTTTGGCTTCCCTCTCTTTATTTTCTACCACTTCCTCATGATCAGCAAATGGAATCAATCTAATCACTTTTCCATCCTTTTTGATGCTGTATATATTGAGTTTTCCATCATGTTGTACCTGCAAATCATACTGCCAGGGCCTACCAAATAATAGGTGGCATGCATCCATGTCAACTATATCACACAAAATTCTATCCTTATACTTTCCAATCTGAAAATCAACCCATGCTTGTTCATTTACAAGAGTTTTTTGACCCTTTGTTAGCCATGAAACCTTATAAGGAAAAGGATGAGGTATCCTCCTAAGTTTTAACTTTTGAACCATCTCAAAAAAAACTAAATTTTCAGTAGATCCTGAGTCAATAATGACTTTACATACCTTACCTCCGGATTTGCAAGCAGTCCAAAAGATAGTTTTCCTTTGTGGTGGTTCCATGGTAGTAGGCACTTTCAAAAGTGTTCTTTTCATCATTAAACTTTCTCCTCTTTCAGGTACACTAAGTCAGTTGTGTCCTCTTGGTATTCATCATCTTGTACCGTATGTGTTCTTCTTTCACCTTGTGAACTTGAACTTGCTCTATCCGGACACCTAGATGCATAATGTCCCTCCTTATTGCAATTGAAACAAATAATCGGACTTGCCCTTCTACCACCAAATCCACCTCTTGAACTGCCTCTTCTACCTCTAAAGTTACCTCTGAAATTTCCTTCGCTTTGACTTGTTTCTTGCTTTATCTCCTTATGATCTTCATGGTTTTGTCCTCTTCCTTGGAAATTTCCTCTTCCCCTTTGATTTCTTCCTCTTCCTCTGCTATTTTGTTCTTGCCTTCTTTTCAATTTGGCTTCCACCTTCAATGCCAGTTGATAACATTTTTGTACTATATCACGACACAGTGATTAATTAAGTTCTTCTTGAATGTTCAACCTAAATCCATTGAGATATCTAGCAACTTTTACACTTTCACATTCACTTTGCTTTGCCCTCAGGCTTAGTTTTTGAAATTCTTCAGTATAGGCAATGACATCTAGCTCCTTTTGTCTTAAACTTTGTCTCCTTTGATGAAGTTGGATTTCATAATCCTCAGGTAAGTATGTTTCTCTCACCTTGGCACACATCCTTTCCCATGAAGTTATCATGTTCTTACCTTCTTTGACCCTTTCTCCTTGAATGAAATTCCACCAAGTGAGGGCTGGTCCCTTCAACTTTGACTTGGCAATTTTTACCTTATCCTTCTCTCCTATATTTTCACATTCGAAATAGTTGTTCAAGGCTTCTATCCAATCCACAACAGCATCAGCATCCATCTTTCCCGAGAAGATGGGTAGGTCACCTTTGGCATCCTTCTTACCAACTCTTTCAAGGGCCTCTATGAAGTATCTTTGGTCTGCAGGTAAGTTAACCACCTCTTGCTCAAGGGTATCCTCTTCTTCCCCCTCTTCCTCTTGGTCTAAAGAAATCTTTGTTGTCTTTTCCATCTGGCCCTTCATCTTCTCAAATTCCTCTAATAACCACTTATTAATTTTCTCGTGTTCTTGCATCTTCTTTGCCAATTCAGCATTGGTGACCATGTTTGATGTTTCAGCTTCTAACTCCGATCCAGACATAAAATCCAATTGCCTCAGGAGCTTTTCCCAAGCTCTGATACCAAAAATGATGCAGAGATAAATTCAATGGAAGCAATATCAAAAAGGAACCAGCACCAGCAAGAAATATATATTAAAATTTCTTCTTAATTAATTCTTCAAATGAACAGCAAATACATTTGCTCTCCTACAGATTTCTTCTCCCGTAATTTCATATTCCAAAGACTTGCCCTCAACCTAAACCTAAACCTAAAACTCTATTTATACTTGCTAAGACGGTCTACGGAAAATTCTAGATTATTACAAAATAGGAAAAACAATCTATAGAATACTCTAGATTGATATAGAATGGGGAAGAATGACCCCACAATGATTTGTATGAATCCCAAGAAAAAAAATCTTATCGTAAATACAAAATCGGAATAAATTCTTCATTTAGAAATCACCTCCAAAATATTTTATGTGTGTGCTCCTGCACCAGGGTAGTCTTGTAAGTACTTGCAAGCAATGAAAATCATTATAGATTTTAGAATTTATAAATGATATTGTGATAAAAAAGAAGCATGGGAGGATAAGGCGTTATTTGTTTAAAACCACACCTTAAGTGGCATTGTGGGAGAGATTCCTAATTCCCTGCCAGTGCTGTGTATCGTGTAGCCTATTCAGCCGGCTTGCATTTGTAGTTCTAGTAAATAGGTTATAACAAAAACCAAAACCAAATTATGTAGATACTGCACACATTTCTTTTTATATGGCTGGAAGTTTATGGTAAGCACAGATTACTATCCATTATTCAATAACTCAATTGCCTGCATGACAAATATATTTGACAGGGTAACTACAGTGGGGGTAGCCTTCAATAGCTGCAAGGAATGAATATCAAGAAAATGCTAACCAACCAAAATTATTTTTGGGCTCCAATCCAAAATAGAAGTTCCAATTTACAATTTGAGATCTAAAAGATTAAAAGGACTTCCTCTTGTCACACAAAAATTTGTGGTTGAACTTTGTAACATTGTAACAGTACATGCTTCTCGTTTGACATGAGCTGGTATTGTGGGAATACTAAAGAAATTAGGGAGATACGTAATTGGACCCACAGACAAAAATAAGACTATTGTGGCAATTGATGGAGGACTGTATGAGCACTATCCTCTCTTCAAGCATAACATGTGAATTGCGGTCAAAGACTTGCTTGGAAGTGAGGTCTCAGAGACTGTGGCTTTAGAACATTAAAAATATGGTTTAGGCATAGGAGCTACTCTCCTTGCCACCTCCAACTCACAGTATTTAAAGAGAACTTGATACAGACACTCTGTAACATTTCTCTTCTATTCTGGTACACTACCACAACTTTTTGATGCTTTACCTCCATAGCAGTAAATCGTCTGGTACACTGGTTATATGGAGCAACTGATTTTGGTCTTTCTTGAGCATCCAGAGACCAATTAGCTTGTTTGTTTTGGAGGCCAACTATAGATTTTGACTTACCATCCAAATAAAATATTTGCTTATGCTAGGCACATGGTCTGTAAATCATTGGCTAAGTTTATGTGCCAGTTACTAGTAAGTTTACAGCTGTGTTGATCTTACAGTTGCTTTACTTGACTTTGAAATTTTATGTGAATTTATTCTTTGCTAGAGGGATTGAAGTTGTGTATCAAACAGTGGGCATTGGCCTTGACAATTTAACACTCTTTGATTATCTTTTCATAGTTCCCAGTTGTTGGTACTTTTTCAATTTAGCTTCCACCTAGCCATTGTTTGACAACTTCTCATGCTCCCCTGTGCTTTCAAAATCAGTATAACAATTTTTGTCTTCCTTGATCAATTTTTCACATAGTTCCTCGTTAGTACTTCTTTAATTTCAGCTTTAGCCTGTCCATTGTTTGACAATTTCTCATGCTCCTCTGTGTCCATCAGCTCAAAATTAGATAGCTTTTGTATTGCTGGATAATTATTTTGTAGTTCCCAGTTGATACAATTTCTTCCAATTCAGTTTCAGTCTGACCCTTGCTTGACAATTTCTCATGCCTCTCCGTCTTCTCCAAATCGGTATAACAACTCTTATATTCATATATCCATCCGTCACAATGCCAACTTGACTGTGTTCTAATAGGAAAGTGAAGCTTACATAGTCATGGTATGTCCTAAGTGCTTAATTAGTTCAATGAGGTTGAAAGCATCCTTCGGAAAGCCATTTCATACATATCCTGCAGCTGTTGCAATCTATGGGATCAAATTTCTTTTACGCATTTCGTCAAACAGCTTGCAATCCATATGAACAGCTCCACAGTTTCTATACATGACTACCATAGCACTTGCAACTACATCATCTGACAAAAAAACATGCTTTCAACTGCTATGGATGTCCATCCCCTTTTCGAAACCTATCATTTTGGGACATACTGGGGGATGCTGACAACAGTTGCAGAAAGCAGAAACACACAAAATAATGTACCTTCGAAGAAACAATGCCAAGAAACTACAAATGGAAAAAAATCATCAGCACTGCTAACTATATTCTTTCGAATTGACAACCATTTACACTTTTGATTAGACCAGTTTTGGCCTGCATAATCAATTTCAAACGATACTATGGCAAGAATTTGTAGTTCAATTGATTTTAATTCTTCCATTTACACTGTCAAATATAACCCTTTTTCCTAATTTTACTCATCTCAACAGAACCAGTAATAAGATTCTCTTTTCCTTCACCCAAAAATTTACGCTATGGAGATTGACAAAAACTAAGCAAAATCCGTTAGAGAAAGGGCTTTCATGTAGTACTGGCAATGCCAAGTCAAGCAGCTGATAACATTTAAAACAAGGTCAGAAAAGATCAATACATAGATAAATACATACCGAATTTTTATGCATATACATGAATGAATACAAGTTCACAGCTTCCCTGGTAGATACACATGAAATTGTGGAAACACAACAAGCCCCATGATTTGTTTGTCAAACTGTCTAATAGAACTATGGCTTTGTTGAAGGCCATGATTGCAGGGGATGCACAAAATACAGTTGTGGAAAAATAAAGGCATGTTTATGAGCAACAAACCACATGATTTGTTTGTCAAACTGTCTCATAGAACTATGGCTTTGTTGAATGCCATGATTGCAGAGGATGCACAAAATGCTGTTGTGGAAAAATAAAGGCACGTTTATGAATTAAAAAAGAAAAGTTTTATTTTGCAACTTTTAATCTTGGACTTAATTATAATTTGAAGCTAATTAAGTATCTATTTTTGAAAATTTAGTGCAGATTAGTTTGATGTTGTAAATATGTTGCAATGAAATGCAGTTGTGGACAAATAAAGGCATGTTTATGAATTAAAAAAGAAAAAAATTATTTTGCAACTCAATTAAGCAGCTATATTGGAAAATTTAGTGCGGATCAATGAACATCAAATTTCTAATCCCGTGAAGTGGTATTGAACATTTCCTTTTGTCTACAAAGCGATTATGAGAATCTTTTGTAGAACCAATGCTACCAAATCTAATGAATCTCTCCATAAAATCCCTAGTTTAGCATATCCCACAAAGTAGAGGTCACTTGCATAACAGATGTGCCTCAGAGCAAAAAAAGCAAACTGTTCCAATCATAATTTAGTACATCCCACAAAACAGAGATCACTCGCATAATAGATGTGCCTCAAAGAAAAAGATAAATAACTGTTACTCTATGTTGAAAGGTAGTGAGAATAACTTTGAAATTCTAGATAGAGAGACCTGCATATATCTGGATGATAAAAATGGTGAAAAACCAGCCAAATTACAAGGGAATATCGATGTCAAAGACATGTACTTCGCATACCCAACTCACCCAGATGTGATAATCTCCAACAAGTTTAGCTTCAGCATAAAAGAGGGCCAAAGAATGGCTCTGTTTGGGGAGAGTGTGAGGTTTGTGGTGGGCATTTCAATCTGGAGGGGAGCCATACTATTAGTGTAGCGGATAATGTAAAAGTATGTGTTCACAGTTAAAAATTGGCTTCGTAGGAAATAAATTGTCCACTGCCATGACCGCCAGTCCTCCTCCTCCACTTTCGATATGAGCGAAGACATGTTTTTGCTCTATTTCTGCTAAGCATCCTTGACAACGAGCGCAGATATGAACACATGGGAAAAGATTTGGCACATGACGATAACAGAGACAGGATTAAGACTTTTTTTGGTATTTGTTCACCATGAATTTAAGGTCTTTCTGGTTTTCGCCAATTCCACAGGCGGTGTGGATGTTTATCCTTTTCACCCAAATACAAGACCCTTTATCACTCCATCTAACGACCAAGAAGCTCAGTGTCTATATCGTGGTCTACACAAACCCTATTACCTGCTGCAAGCATCTTGGTGTCATGGAGTGGCCTGAGACAAGAGACTAGAACCGTGAAACGGAATTCTATCCAACTGCGTGAGACAATTCTGGCGGCCTGTGGCCCCACTGAAAAAGCCTATCGGCTAATCAACAAGATTATGTCATATTCTAATAATCCTAGCATTCAACTGCTTGACCATGAGAATTAGCAAGATTAACTGCACAAAGGAGGGATTCAACTAAACAGTATAGTGAAAAATGTTTTAAAAGAATGACCTTATGAAGAATCATTTTAACAAATCAAAACCACACAAAGATGTAACAAAACATATACATGCCACATAAAGAAAAAACCTACTTTAGCTTTTCATTCTATTATTGAGTGTTTTATAATCATCACAAAAAATTCACTATATTTTGCGAAATTTTCACTCCCCATCTTCAAAAACAGGTCCTGAAAATATGCCTCATATTGAATACTTCCCACAAGGTAATAAAATTGTACCTATGCAATTCCACCATAATGAAGACTTAAGTCTATTAAATTCAGCATACCTTCTTCGTCATCAGAAACAATATTTCTGGCACCCATGTTGAAAGAAATGAGAAATGGGTTTCTAACACCAACAAACCGAAAAAGCAAAACTACACCCAAGTCTCCTGAAAGAGACAAGAAAAAAATATATAATAATTCTGAAACACAACTCAAGTTAATCCAATCACATAGTTTCCATATTTCACACCTTACAAAATCCATAAATGAAACAAAGATTGTTCAAATATTAGCTCATCAAAAAACTAGCTAGACTTGCATAATCTACCAAACTTATTCATGTCCAACTAGATGCAAACCATAATGGCATTAAGTGAGAAAAAACAAAAGAAATGAGTAGATAGATGCACATCAATATTCCAGCATAGCTGCAAACTGTTATATCACATAGTGCAGTTCATGGCTGTACAATTTTGTGGAAATCGAAATGTAAGACAATATATTGACAAAACACTGTCAGGTTTTAAAAGGCATTTAGGATGTTACCAGCATTGTTCATCAAATGTAAATCAAATTATCAGTGAATATGTAACACAAATTGGTTTGTAACAAGTGCACATATATTAGCAGTCGCTCTTTTAGGAACTGAACTCTCCTCTATTGCTGATGGATCTTCTATGTTCCTATAAAATAGAAATAACTAGCAGTTGCACACTTTTTTCGTGTAACAGTTAGCTGATAGATTTAAGGGGACTCTCTAATTGATTTGGAATTTCATCTTCGTGGGAAGCATTAGAGCATCTAATTATTTTAAAGTTCCACCTCTGTGGAAAATGTTCTACTGTCCACTTTGTTGTGGAAAATGTTCTGTCTAATTAGTTTTGGAATTTCACCTGTGGAAAATTTTCTAACACCTAATTAATCTTGGAATTAAACTTATTAGTAAAGGTATACTTACATGGCATTGACAGTACAGCTAAGGTGACCACCAACTTACTTCAGCATTCTGCTTCTAAAGGATTTCATGATTGGTAATGTGAGCCTTCAAACAGGATATGAAGATCCATCAAAGCATAATGAAAGGGAAGATATTTTCCCATCTCATCCATGAATTTCAGTTATACTGGTGTCCCTTAAACTTATTTTTGTCTTAGCAGACAAGGAATGATTGAATGAAAAGGAATGGTTGAAGAAAACCCAAAAAAACTTATGTACAACTTACATGGCAAAATAGATAAAAAATTACTCTTAAACAATTGCAAAACAACTAGAACCTTCAAGATTTTATGTGGTTCTTATGCACTAGGAAAGGGACCTTTTTTTGAATCTAAACAAAATAAGTATGTCTACAGGAAAAACTTCAACACCTCATCAATACAGCAATGGATACACTAAAACAACCTCTATTTGTATCTAAACAAGACATGTATGTCAATTGGGGAAGAAACTTCAGCACCTCATAAATTCCAGGAATGGATACAAGTAGACTGAACGAATGTCATGTCCCCTCTTTAGCTCCATCTGGCAGTGATATGTGTGTTAGCCTATCAAGGAGTCTCGTAGGCTGGCAAGAGTGTTTAGAGGCTCAATCAAGGTTACAGTGTTTGGATTTGAAGTTTCTGACAATGAGGGCATGATTCAAAGGAGATCCTTAATTATAGGAGGAGACCCCTACTTTCTAAGAGGTGGAGGTATCATCCAACATTCAGGTTATAGGAGACCGTCCCTTGGTTTCAATTTCGGGAGATTCGGAGGTCTTCCTACTTTTTAGGGTTATCCCTAGATTTGAGGGATGAGACTGTCGATTATTTCATGATATCCGGCATCAATCACAGGTGGTGGCAAGTTCAGTTTCACCTTCTGAAGGTGCTCTGGCTATTAGTTGGCCCCTGGGGAAATATTTAAATATATTTAAATATTTCCTTAAGTAAGTAATTAAATATTTAAATAAGGCTAATTTATTAGCCACTAGGATGAAATAAGGAGATCTTTGGCTCCAGTTGGTCAGTTGTGCTGGGGTGTGATAGTCCGTTGGAAAGTGTCAGACCTCTACTATTTGATTTTCAGCTACAGGAGCCTCGGTGACGCTTGATACTTTTACCATGATTGAAATAATGTTTTTTCCTCTATGCTGGATGCCAATAATGGAAATAAACATTATAACCCAAAGTTTCCACTTAAGTCATATTAGGTCATTTTTAGGGTTCAAATGCCTAGGAGGGAGTTATAAGGAGAAGCAAAGGAAGGAAAGATTATCTTTTACATTATTCATCCATCATTTTGGGCACTTGGCTCTGGTAGAGCATTCCTCCAACTAGGATGCCAACCCTAGGTTGAGAAAGTAAACTGTTTGGGATGTAACCCTCAAGCAGCTGTGATTCAGCAGGTCTACAGTACTATATTCAGGCAGAAAGCAAGCAGCTTCAGCAATGGCAGCCTTTCTTATCTGATCTTCAGCAGCAGCTACCATCTCAGATCTGACTTTCAGCATTGGGCTGCCTTTTTGCACACCTGGGCGTTGGAATAAGAACAGATCTGTTGCAGAACTATAGCTGGCTGCCTATCCATATCTAGCGTTGACTGGAGCTAAGGTACTGGGTTGCTTTTATTTTTGTAACAGACATTATTGGGTTCGTTTGGGTATTCCCAGCTTTCAAGTCCTTTGGTTTTGGATTATTACTATGTTGTTTAAATACTGCTGTTACTAGTAGATATTTTAACACGTCTATTTTGAAGAGAAAATATCAAAAATCAAATACCAAACTTCTGCACTTCTGTCTACTCTGTAAGAACACTTAATAATTGCAGGAGAATTCAATTTTATTTAAATAAAATTACAGCAGATCAGTGAATCAGTCTGCTAGGGATATTTCAAATCTATTAGCCGAGTGGTCATTGAGCTGTACAATGAGTTGACAACTAATTATGAAAACATATTTAATTTGAAGGAAAAAATTGTAGACTTAATGAGCTATTAAATAATGGATGTACTTGGTTGATGTCAGACTATACAGCCTAGTATCATCAAGGATGATGCAATAGAAAATCTCAATCAACATCACAAACAAACCTCTCAGCCTAAATCCAGGGATAAACCAGCAGATTTGGTAGGAATAACCAAATATCCATCCTGTAACTTATGAACAGTGTCCTTACATTTCACAGTAACACTCGAGGTGTTCTTTTTTTTTTGGGTAGTAGTAAATTTATATAAATACATATTAATGTTTCATTGAGTTTTGGATCATTCATTCTCATCAGAAAATGGGTTTATAAAAATCATCATTTTTTCATGAAATATAGTCCATTGGATGGATTGCTATGCTAAAAATGCTTATCTTCCTTTCCTGATACTCATTCCTATATTTAGGTAGAAGCAATTAATGAGAGCTCTGTAAAATTTGTGTAGTCCATTATCCAATTGATTGAACTCAAGATTAAACATACACTGTGGAAGTCTAATTGCAACTTGCCGTGGCTGGGGCTTTGAAGTTTATACTATGAAAGCAACTTAAATATTAATTTTGGAACGATTTGTATTTTGCCTTACAAAAGTGTTTTCCTGTAGGCCAATGGCTACCTCTATGTTAGTCTTTATGGAATTTTACATTTTGTTTCCTGGTTGCATGCACATTGCTTGACTCTTGCCAATGCTTACACTCTGTTCATAGAAACTACTTCGTAAACTATCAAACTGCAACATATTCTTAAGGTATTTGGATTCTTGCAGCTTACTATTTATGTACAGTAAATACTAAATATCGCTGCAAATAAGAAACATGAAAAGATCTCTACAAAAAAAACAATAAATCAAGCTTTGCAGACGAACTTGGTAAAAATTATTGGAGGCAATTATATCAAGTGTTAGAACCCAGAAATCTTTCATGAAGGAGCACTGTTAAACCCTTACAGTAAATACTTCATCTCCCAACGCTTACACAGAGGCCAATGTGGTTATATCCCTTCTAAAAGCTGGAAATCTTGTTACATTTCTAATATTTTCAGTCTCCTGCTCCCCAATGACCAATTTTATGCCTGACATTAATGGAAAGTACTAAATTTGGTATAACTTTAACTTTTAAGACACAATGCAGCGATAGCAGCAAAATACTTCTAGCATTGTACGGCAAATCCAAAGTAGCTGATTAAAATTTTAATGGCGATATTGCACGCCGTAAGAAACAATTTTTGCGGGGTAGTGAGAAACACTCACAAGATGCTCAATACATTGCTGTATATTGATGCACAAATATGAAAAGCCCTCCAAGAATTGAGTTCTACCACGTTCAGTCTCCCATTTGTGTTTTACCACTCCTAAGTTATAAAATAGTCAATAGATTATCTCTGTTCGGATGAATGAATAAATAAAGCCCTAATATCTAGAAACCCCAAATAAAATTCCTACATAGGAAAGCAAGCGACCCAAAGACCAGTTATACAAGATCTCACGCATATGCGATAAAATTAAATGAAATAAAACTAACATGATCATACCAGAAAAATTAATAACAAAAACCCAAATAATTGGACAGGCTACCAACATTTACAAAGAAGCCACAAAAATAAATACCTGTGTAACTACAATTCTGCAATATTATGACTAAACCCTACCTAAATATGCACTAAGAACAAAAGAAATTGCAGAAAAACTCACTGCAAAATACAATCCTCAGCCCCAGCAGCAGCAGGCAGAACAAAGGAGAAGAAACTGAGCATGAAATACAAAATTCCAATACCCAAAAAACCAAAACAAATATTTTTTTTTTTATTTCATATATTTGCTTAGTGTGTGTACATTCTAGATTCAGAAATAACTTTTTACTGAAACGAAGAATTATTATTGTTTTCTTATAATTCATCAAAGCTGATTATAAAACAAGAGACACATGGCATCATGGTTCCTGCCATTGACGTAATGATTATTGAATGAAGATGAATCATAAAATTATTGATTAGTCGATTTGATCTATTCCTATGTCTACTACATAAGACCTTAATTTCAGTGTACGAAAAATAGAACAGAGGATAATGTGAGACATTGGATAGCTACTATTTAGATATATAAAAATTTAAATATTTATATGCAATGTAGGTGAATAGTACTTCTAATAGAACTTTATAATGGAGAAGAAGAATATATTAACTATTTGTCTATGAAAGATTTCTCTCAGCAAACAAAACAAAAAACAATACTTAATGGAACTGCCATATACGGTTAGAATTTTCTTTTAAAATGTTAAGAGAGGAAGGTCTTGTGGGAACTTCTCAGAATATTCTGTTGATTTTCAACTTGATCTGCCTCAAGTGAACTCCAAATGAGGAGAGCTTAAAACCTCTGTATTTATGAGATGTGAAGAGACTAATGTATTATTACAGTGTAGAAGATTGTTCTATAACCTCATCTAGTATCTCAACTGCAGGAAATGAAAGTGGAATCAGAATAAAGAAAAGAATTTTAACAGTTCATAATGAGTATTTCTTAATACTTTTAAATTTTAGTAAATAAAATTCAAATTATTATCTATTTTATCATCAGTCCCTTACTGTATCATTATATCAACATAAGTTAAGGAGTATTGATTAAAATGGAAAAACATATAACGATAAATTTGCTTATTTGTAAACATTAACTGAGAACATATTCCAATAAGCACAGGCACTTCGTAGCATAGGAAGGTGACAGTTTCTTAGAAACTTAATAGCTTGCTAGAATATAGGCTGTGGTATTTTGACAAGAACTATAGAATACAATTTCGTGCTGAATTCAGCTACTCATTAGTACTGTAATCAAAAATCACATAGAGAAATAACACAGGTAATCCAAAAGCATAAGACATGGCCTCGTTCAGTTGTGATCACGTTTTTCAGGAACTTATATTTATCTATTAATCATAGATATCAGATATCCATCGTGTCCAATTTTTTACTATGCAGTACCAGCATTGTGCCTTATACATCTACACTAACATGCTTGCTTGAAGTCTCTAGCTACTATTTTCTAGGCAGGGTCACAAAAGTCAAATTTAAATATTGCTGGAGTGAGATTCCATATACATGTGTTCTGTAATAGTTCCACAGACTGGTTGCACTCTTTTAAGAAAGAGGAAAAAAATAACTCATACATTCCAGTTATAATATGACCAATGAATAAAGGAGGGTAAGATGGAACGCTATAGGCAATATTAATAGAGGAGAATAAAATGATATTTCATTGATTTTATTATTCAATCTAAATCCAAGTTTGATACTCGGTTTTTTTGTATAATACTATTTATGTTAAATAATATGAATGAGTTTCCAATATTGCATTGCCTCGAGCATCATTTCTTATGCTACCGCGACTGGGAACTATTAAAATATGTTATCTCTTTCTTCTACATATCCTACCATAACCACATTTCAAATACTAAACAGAGCATTTGCCATTCATTCTCGGAAGCATCACAGTGAAACAAAATTTGACATCTATAATTGATTAATCTATGTCAAATGATACCCAGAATTTTATGACAACTTACAATTGTATGTAATTTGCCAGATACAGAATAGTTCAAAATATCTGAAACGAACAAGAAGCTTCACCAGGAATCCAGAAAGAGCAAATTATCCTGATAGAGTCTAATAAGTAGTTTCCATAGAAGGCCTGTAAAGAAACAATGGAAAAATTAGTTTACATCGTGATTGCTGCTCTTACATGACAATATAATTAAGGAACTATTATGACAGCTTCATGAAAAATTAATATCATGCCTTTTTAGCAGTACTACTTGTGATGGTAGTCAAACCTAAGAGCATATCTAATAATTAAATAAAAACTACATAGTGTTACTTATAAGAAATAAATTAATTTCAGTTTTTCATATACACACATACGTAATTAGATTATTATAAATAAGGAAATCTTGAGAGAAGGAAAGATTTTGGTATGTCTTATCCATATGGCCATAACTATCATAGGGAATTCATGAATATTTTGGTATGGTTACCAAGGCAGAATAGTGGAAGTTAATTGCTGTTACAACAGCATAATCTTCTGCTCAATTGCAAGTGCATCGAATTGATCAAATTCTGGTGCATAATGCCTAGATTATTTCTGCCTTGAGGTCACTTGACACCAATGCTATCAATGAATTGCTACTAAGATTAGGTACAAAAGCTGGAAAGAGAGAAAACGTCAATACTTCGTCGCATTAGATCTGACTCTGTGCATTATTATATAAACCAAGTATGCATTTTCCAAGCAGATTCCAACTCTATTTTTTCAAAAAGATACGAAAACAGGGTTTTCTCTTCGCCATTTCAGCAGACTAAACTAAAAGAGAACACGTTCTAGAACAAAATCGTACCGTTTAGAACAACACGCCGGAAAGAGCAACTTGACGGCAGGTCCCTTGCGCCTGAATCAACGAGTGCAGAGGCCTTTAGCAAGTTAAAAAAACGTAAAATTAATACGCTAAAAAATACTTTTTATAAGGTATCTTCGGTAACAAAAGCCTTGTTTCTAAAACAAAAATTTCACTGTTTTTGAAGTTACAAAGATTTTTAAGCTAAGATATTAAAAAATAGGAGCTTGGGCTCTGCAAGCAAATATCAAGATCATTCAATTTGTTTTACAAAATATGAGGGCTTTAAAGAAAACAGGAGGATTCTGGGTAACTGATGCCCTACCACGGTCACTACTGAATATTCGTACAAAAGAATCAAATTACAGTACTGTCTACGTCCATAGAAATTATTAAAACCCTAACTTTATAGAGGAATTTCAATTTGGTACCTTTACATGAAATATGGGTTTTGGGCAAAATGAAAAGTCGCGGATTCACGCAGTGAAGAAATGTCATACATACATTCATCTACTCTTTGTGTGAAAAGCTCCAGTTGCCGCTGCAAGAAGCCATTTAGAGAAATAAAAATTAAGGAAAACATCTTTAAAAAGTTTTGGTTGCCACTGGACGAAGATATCTAGAGAAAGAAAAGCACAAGTAAATGTCTGACAACTCTTGTCAATACCTGCTTCAGAAACCTGGATGACAAATGGGAGAGGTGAATATGGACGAACAATATTCAATGTCAAATGCAGAAGAAAATATTTGCATAACCATGATGTTTTAAATTTAATATGTCATGCCAGATAAATGCTCACCGACATTGTAGTCGGAAATGTAGGAATTGAGGTGTTGGAAAAACGATATTTCCTCTAATCAAAAATAGTGCGAACCAATCAAATTATAATAAATATTATTATTTTAAATCTGTAAATATATAAAAATTAATGAACTATAGTAAAAAATAATAAACTTTAAAAATATTTTGATTAGTTAATTTATTAAAAGAATTCCAGCTCAATAGTATCCTTCCAATGGCTTGCCAATAGGAGGAACTAATAAGAATAAGAATAAGAATATAAAAAATAAAAATAATAAGAAAATAAAGGTCATTTAAATGATATTATTTCTAGAATGCACAAAATTCAAGTTCTAGGTTTCTACATATTATAAATGTTTTGTTTGGAATGGCATAAGATTTTTCTTGGCATGGCACAAGATTTTCCTTGTCATGGCTTAACAAAGTTATGGGCTATTAAGATTTATGTTATTTTTTTAACTATTCATTTGTTGTATGCCTTAGATAAGACTTGCACTAGATTTATAACCATTTGATTAGAAGCACCTCATCCACATACTAGAGTAGGGTATCGTGATATGCCCCATTGAGTACTTAGGTGGAATCTATGTGTTTTCTCTCTCAACGAGTGAGGTGTTGAGTAGAAATTAGTCTTATTGAAAAATAAATAGAACCCTCGTCCCCTCAAATCAAAGGGTAAGATGCCTATCAATACTCAGTCTAAGAATGACGTTGCCCCCATTAGTATTGACTTCGTTTATTGCCCCGCTATTGCCCCTAAATGTTTGAGTGTCCCTAATAACCTTGAGAAATAGGGGCCTAAGCAATCAAACTTCCTCTATTGTTGAGAAGTTGGAGGTTCTCAAGGATGCCCTTAGAAAGACTAACCCCACCCTAAACAATGTGGACAAGTTTAGATTTTGTTAAAGAGTTCTTTGAACACATGAGATTAAATGCACAACATGTTGCTTTGGAGATGCTCAAATGGTTATTTGACACAAGAAATGACTAATGTTGGCCTCTCCTGTATAGGATCATGCTCCTATGAGAAGGACAAGGTTGTTGAGAGGGTGGTATTTGATGTTAGGGGGAGCAAGATGGACTCGAAGAGAGGCAACAGTCGTGGAGAGACCACTATTTGTTCTCGTAAGGAATATGTCCATGTAGTTGTTAACTCGGAGGAGATCCTTGATTCTCTAGACAAGAGCAATGAGACTGATGGTTGTTTGTCCAATTACTTATTTGTTGTTATCCTTGTTACCACTCCCTCCACCTTTCAAGTTTCACTTGCTTTCTACTCATATAATTAAAATCATTATATCCACGGCATTCTTCTTCTCGCTAAAGGAGGGAGTGATGAGGTGATGGTAGATGAACTAGAGAAGGGTGAGGATAAAATTGGTGATGTTAAGGAGGTGGAGATTAACTCATACAATGATTGGGATATTTTTCCTGTGAAGGTAGTGTTCAAGAGAATTTGATTAATGGGGCTCTAAAGGAGCTTGGGACTAGAAAGCCCAAAAAGAAAGCCAAAACCAAGAATGATAAAAAGGCCTAAAAGCTTTCGAAGTTGGTAGATAAAACTTTTGAGTTTAAAGTTGAAACGAAAGAGGCAAACCTAATGGATTTATTGCCTCTCGATGGGAGTACAAGGATCCTAAGGGTGCGTTTCCTAAATGCTACAAAAGTTTTAGGGCACCCATGAACACTCTCTAAATACTTATGTATCTAAACTCTGTGTCCTATAAGGTCAAGGGTTTAGAGTCCCTAGATAGAACAAATGTAATCACAAGTATTCTTAAGATGAATAGAGTAATAAACATGTTCATGCTTCAAGAGGTTAATGTGCTCCACTTTACTTTGTACATTAATATGAGTATATTTCAAGTGAAGTGGCCTCCTATACCACCAAATACTCAAAAGGGAAGGGAAGGGTGGGGCTACTCTTTTAGTTAACACTATATCAATTAAGTTTGTTACAAGGTGGGGATAGTCGCCTGGTAATATTTTGGCATGGATCATCATGAAACCCAAGGAGATTAAAGTGGGAATATGCTCCATTTGTGCATTCAATGATCATAGGGAAATTATTGACACGTGGAAATGGATGTTTCATTAGGAGAAAGTATCTTGGATAATAAACGAAGCCTTTAGTATAATTAAGGCCCCTTAGGATAAGGTCAAGGGTGTGGATGCTAAAAAATTCATAACAGTTATGTCACTTTTTAACATCTTGGCGCTATGGTTGAAATGTTATTTTGCTAGTTTCCTAATTTTTTCTTTGTGTTGTGCATCTAATCTTTGTCACGTAATTTTAATCATTGTGTGATATTGTGTCATTCCTAGTTAATTAAACGCTATAAAAAAATTAATTAATTTATAATAATCTTCTCTGTTTTTTATCATTTCTTACCCAACTTGATCTTTTAACAATACCCAATTATGATCCATTTGATCTTATCATGTCAATCTCATCAATTGACCAAATATGTCTTCTTTAGATATATACAACCATTAATTTCCCCTTTATACCTAAGTCCTAAGCTATGATAAATAAATCTTATTTATTTATCTTCCTTTTCACATTTTCCTCATGATAAATAAATTTATTAATTAATTGACCAATTTCCTAATATGTGGGAATTATTGATTCCTAATATTAAATATTCCCTATTTTTTCCCAAATGGGATTCCATCCCTTGACTTTGGCCTCCATTTTCCCTAATTTTGCTTCATCTCCTATATTTTAGCTTTTACATTTCCTCCTCCCTTTTTACTACTAATGTGGCTTGTTGTTTCCCTTTTAATTGTGTTTCCAAATTGTACATTCAATCATGCCATAAATTTTCATGATCATGGCATTTTTCATGTCCCACATTCAATTTTTCGTAAGTCGTGACAATTGCCAATTTTGCATTTTCTTTTGCAACTCCATAAATTCGATTTTGATTTTCTCATTCATCAAACACAATCCAAGTACTCACATCATCATTGTCATCCAGTTGCTTACAATAATTTATGCACTTTGTCATATTTGAGCAACACCACAATATTGGAGAAGAAGAAGAAAAGCATTATAGCATCACTATGAAAAATATTAAATTAACATTCATTTGATAAAATTTAATTCATTTCTATGGAAATATCTTTGGTCTAGATAAGATATCATTTTCTTTTTTTTCACTAATCTTTTTTATATCTTGGTGTTTCTCACCATCTACCTTTGCTTGATTTTTAGTATATAATGATGGTAACTTCATACTTTTATACTTTTCCTCCCCGCTATTGGGTCCCAATGACTAATATATGAACTGGGGCGCACAATTTTCACTGATTGTGCATGCTCTCACTCTTGTACATGGGGGATGGGACTTAATCATCTTACTACAAGATTTGTAAATTGTTTGATCTCACCCATATGACTATCTAGTTTTTTGATCGAAATATTCATCCCATTAACTTTTGTTTTTCCCTCTTTTTATAACTATAACTAAAAAAGGGAAAAATGAATCTCATATTCCAACGAACCACACGTAGAGATATAGATAACACACATAAAGCTAAAGGAATTTCGTAACTAATAGCTTGAGCAGCAGCTCGGAGACCACCTAAAAAAGAATATTTATTATTGGATGCATATCCTGCTAATATACCCAATATACCTGCTACAATATGATGAGAAGTTATTCCTTCCAGAACAAAAGGATCAAAACCTTCAGCTCCCCATGCCGGATTTACAGGTTGTATTTTCCCAGTTAGTCCATAAGGATCAGACACCCATATTCCAAGGCCATACAAACCCGTTACATGAAATGCTCTAAATCTGAAACAAGCTGCTCCTGAGAGGAATAAATGAATTCCAAAAATCTTAGGCAAATCTAAAGAAGGTTTGCCTGTACGGGAATCACAAAATACATCTAGATCCCAATATACCTAATGCCAGATAGCTGCTAAAAAGCACAAGCCAGAAAACACAATATGTGCCCCGGCCACACCTTCATAACTCCAAATACCTGGATTAGATATAGTTTCTCCAGTTATACTCCATCCACCCCATGAATCCTTTATTCCTAAACAAGTCATAAAAGGTATAACGAACATACCTTGTCTCCACATTGGATCAAGAATAGGATCGGATGGATCGAAAACTACTAATTCATAAAGAGCCATAGAACCGGCCCATCCAGAAACTAGAGTTGTATGCATTATATGCACAACGATTAACCGGCCAGGATCATTCAACACGACGGTATGGACACGATACCAAGGCAAACCCATGAAAATACCCATTTATAAGAAAAAATACATACTATGTAACTTTCTCGCATTAGAGACAGATTATGCTATGAAATTAGACCTTTGTCTCAAAGGTTAACATCTATCTATTTAATAAAAGAGTTTTAAAAGATAGAATTGAGAAGCAGATCTATTTTATCATTTATAGCTACCAATATACAATGTGGTAATTGGTCCCATTTGTTTTATATCTTACAAAGTAAAGTAATAAATTACTTTACAAAAGTAGGTATTTTATGAAGAAAGACACGTCCGCTTATTTGGTTCTATTACTCATTTGATCTTATAATCTATCTTTGTAATAGATAAAAAAAATACTTAATATACTTTTGATATGATAATCAACAACTTCCCCTCTCTCTTAGTACCTTTGGTGGGCTTGTTTCTTCCAGCAGTTACAATGCTTTTTCTTTACTTTTATATTCAAAATGACGAAATTTTATGAATATGATCAATCTAGGTATGTGATATTTGATTTTTTATTATTATAGATCTATTCATATATGATAAATAACAAAAATATATAATGTATATGGTATCATATGTATGAGATATATTAGACCCGTGTGTGAATTTCTTACTTCTACTTCAAAATATGCTTATATAATACATTTGAATAGAAAGAATTCTTATTTTTGTGAAATGCTTATATGTATATGGCTACTTTATGAATATAGCCAATTTATGAGAGTGACTTCTGGATGGGAGTCAAAATTTGTTCAATCCCTCAAATTAAATAGGATGTAATTTGTTATGAATCGTCGATCCAAATGACTCTGGATAGAACCCATAAAAGGGTCTAGAAAAATAAGCAATTTTTTTTTTGCTTGTCTCCTGTTTTTGGGTTCAGTAGGATTTTTTGTGGTCGGAATTTCAAGTTACCTTGGTAGGAACCTGATACCCTTATTGTCATCTCAGCAAATACTTTTTGTTCCACAAGGAATTGTGATGTGTTTTTATGGGATTGCAGGTCTGTTCATTAGCTCTTATTTGTGGTGCACTATTTTATGCAATGTGGGTAGTGGTTATAATAAGTTTGATGAAAAAGAAGGAGTTGTATGCCTTTTTCACTGGGGATTTCCCAAAAGAAATCGTTGTATTTTCCTCTGATTTCTTATGAAGGATATTAAGGCGATCAAAATGGAAGTTCAAGAAGGTATATTTCCTCGTCGTGTTATTTATATGGAAATAAAGGGCCAACAAGACATCCCCTTAACTCGTACTGAAGAAAATTTGACCTTGCACGAAATGGAAAAAAAAGCTGTCGAATTAGCTCATTTTTTGATCTTGCGTAGCTTTATCAAGATCAGAAGCGAATTGTGCAAAAGCTTCTAACTCTGTAAGTTGAGCTAATTCTAATTTTAATTTCCCAACTACTTGTTTCATAGCTTTCATCTGAGCTGCGGATCCTACTCTAGATACGGAAAGACCCACATTAATGGCAGGTTGAATTCCTGCATTGAAGAGATCAGCTGACAAGAAGATTTGTCCGTTGGTAATGGAAATGACGTTAGTGGGGATATAAGCTGAGACATCTCCAACTTGAGTCTCAACTATTGGTAAAGCAGTCAAACTACCTCCACCTAACTTCGAATTTAATTTAGCTGCTCTTTCTAATAAGCGAGAATGTAAATAGAAAACATCTCCTGGATAAGCT
>CM053788.1:432962266-433002266 GCA_028749045.1 Cupressus sempervirens
CGGGACTGACGGGGCTCAAACCCGCAACTTCCATCTTGACAGGGCGGTACTCTAACCAATTGAACTACAATCCCACTAGGTATAGTTTATTGACTAAACTGTCATAAAAAAAATTGTGCCAGGTCGTATTTGTAAAAAATTTATCTTTCAAATTTATATATCAAAATTGTTCGTTCCGATTCTTTCTCTATACAATAGGGTAGGGGATTCAAAAACCAATTACCTTTCTTATTTGATAGATAAATATCTATCTCAATCTATCAAGTTGGTATTGGGCCGAGCTGGATTTGAACCAGCGTAGGCATATTGCCAACGAATTTACAGTCCAGCTTATCTCTCCATCGAACTAAATTAGCCAGAGGTGTGCGTTCATAAGCCCATGCAAGAGTTTCAATCAGTTCTTGCCAATATCCGTGCCAAGAAATAAGAAACATAAATCCAGTAGCCCAAACAAGATGTCCAAATAAGAACATCCACGCCCAAACAGATAAAATGTTCATACCAAAAGGATTGTATCCATTAATTAGTTGTGAAGAATTTAACCAAAGATAATCTCTTAACCACCCCATTAAATAAGTGGAAGACTCATTAAATTGAGCTACATTTCCCTGCCATAAGGTTATATGTTTCCAATGCCAATAGAAAGTAACCCATCCAATGGTATTCAACATTCAAAAAACTGCTAAATAAAAAGCATCCTAGGCTGAAATATCACAAGTACCGCCCCGTCCCGGACCATCGCAAGGAAAACTATAACCAAAATCTTTCTTATCAGGCATTAGCTTAGAACCGCGCGCATCTAAAGCACCTTTTACTAAAATCAATGTAGTCGTATGCAAACCTAGAGCAATAGCATGATGAACCAAAAAGTCTCCAGGACCAATTTTTAAGAAGAGTGAATTTTTATTATCGTTAATAGCATTCAACCAACCGGGTAACCATAAGCTTTTTCCGGCATTGAATGCTGGATCATTTGCTGAAGATAAGAGCACATCAAAGCCATATAAGGCCTTACCATGAGCAGATTGTATCCATTGAGAAAATATAGGCTCAATCAAGATTTACTTTTTTGGAGTACCAAAAGCGAGCATAAGACCGTTATGAACATAAAGTCCCAAGGTATGAAAACCTAGGAATAAACTAACCCAACTCAAATGAGATATTATGGCTTCCTTATGCTCCAACATTCTCGCCAATACATTATCCTTATTTTGTTCTGGATTATAATCTCTAATGAGAAATATAGCTCCATGAGCAAATGCCCTCGTCATAATGAATCCGACAATGTATTGATGATGAGTATATAAAGCAGCTTGAGTAGTAAAATCTTGTGTTATGAATGCATAGGCAGGCAAAGAATACATGTGTTGAGCTACTAAAGAAGTAACAACTCCCAAAGAAGCTAGAGCAAGACCTAATTGAAAGTGAAGAGAGTTATTGATTGTGTTGTAAAGACCCTTATGCCCGCGTCCTAATAAGCCTCCCGGAGGAACATGTGCTTCTAAAATATCTTTTATGCTGTGTCCAATCCCAAAGTTGGTTCTATACATATGATCAGCAACGAAAAACACAAATGCAATAGCTAAATGATGATGTGCAATATCAGTTAGCCACAAACTTTGAGTTTGTGGATGGAATCCCCCGAGAAGAGTTAGAATAGTAGTTCCCGCCCCTTTAGCCGTACCAAATAAATGACTGCTGGAATCAGGATTTTGAGCATAAAGATTCCACTGACCTATAAAAAGTGGTTCCAACCCTTGGGGATGTGGTACTACATCTAAAAAATTATCCCACCTTATGTGCTCTCCTCTTGATTCAGGAATAGCCACATGAACTAAATGCCCCGTCCAAGCCAAAGAACTGACTCCAAAGAGCCTTGATAAATGATGATTTAGACGAGATTCAACATTTTTAAACCATGAAACACTTGGTTTCCATTGAGGTTGTAGATGCAACCAACCCGCTATTAAAAAGAGAGCAGAAAGAAATAGCAAGAAAAGAGCTCCAATATAAAGATCTTCATTAGTGCGTAAACCAATTGTATACCACCACTGATAAACACTGAAATAAGCAATATTTACTGGACCGGGAGCACCTCCTCGGGTAAAGGCTTCTACGGTCGGTTGACCAAAATGAGGATCCCAAATTGCATGAGCAATAGGTCTTATATGTAAGGGGTCGTGGACCCATGCTTCGAAATTGCCTTACCAAGCTACGTGGAACAAATTACCAGAGGTCCACAGAAAGATTATAGCTAACTGACCAAAGTGAGAAGCAAAAATCTTTTGATAAAGGCGCTCTTCGGTAATATCATCATGACTCTCAAAGTCATGTGCAGTAGCAATACCAAACCAAATACGAGGAGTAGTTGGGTCCTGGGCCAAGCCTTGGCTGAACTTTGGAAATCTTGATGCCATAATGCTTTAGCCTCCTAGCCATTATCCTACTGCAATAATTCTTGCTAGGAAGAACGCCCATGTTGTGCCAATTCCACCCAGAAGGTAATGAGCTACTCCTACATCGCGTCCTTGAACAATACTCAAGGCTCTTGGCTGGATAGCAGGAGCAACTTTTAATTTATTATGGGCCCAAACAATAGATTCAATAAGTTCTTGCCAATATCCATGACCACTAAATAGGAACATTAAACTAAAGGCCCAAACGAAATGAGCACCTAAGAATAAAAGGCCATATGCAGATAATGAAGAACCGTAAGATTGGATTACTTGAGAAGCTTGTGCCCATAGAAAGTCACGGAGCCACCCGTTAATTGTAACGGAACTTTGCGCAAAGTTTCCTCCTGTAATATGAGTTAACACTCCCTGATCACTTATACTACCCCAAACATCAGACTGCATTTTCCAACTAAAATGAAATATTACTACCGAAATTGCATTGTACATCCAGAATAACCCTAAGAAGACATGATCCCAGGCAGATGCTTGGCATGTTCCTACTCTACCAGGCCCATCGCAAGGAAAACGAAAACCAAGATTTGCTTTATCGGGTATTAAACGAGAACTACGAGCAAATAAAACACCTTTAAGTAATATTAATACAATCACATGGATAGTAAATGCATGAATATGGTGCACTAAAAAATACAGAACTACAATAGCTATTTATGGTGCCTCCAAAATATTGCTTATTCCGATGTTTATCAGTGGTGGTATACAATTGGTTTACGCACTAATGAAGATCTTTATATTAGAGCTCTTTTCTTGCTATTTCTTTTTGCTCTCTTTTTAACAGCGGGTTGGTTGCATCTACAACCTTAATGGAAACCAAGTGTTTCATGGTTTAAAAATGTCGAATCTCGTCTAAATCATCATTTATCAGGGCTCTTCGGAGTCAGTTCTTTGGCTTGGACGGGGCATTTAGTTCATGTGGCTATTCCTGAATCAAGAGGAGAGCACATAAGGTGGGATAATTTTTTAGATGTAGTACCACATCCCCAAGGGTTGGAACCACTTTTTACAGGTCAGTGGAATCTTTATGCTCAAAATCTTGATTCCAACAGTCATTTATTTGGTACCGCTAAAGGGGCGGGAACTGCTATTCTAACTCTTCTCGGGGGATTCCATCCACAAACTCAAAGTTTTTGGCTAACTGATATCGCGCATCATCATTTAGCTATTGCATTTGTGTTTTTCATTGCTAGTCATATGTATAGAACCAACTTTGGGATTGGACACAGCATAAAAGATATTTTAGAAGCACATGTTCCTCTGGGAGGCTTATTAGGACGCGGGCATAAGGGTCTTTACAACACAATCAATAACTCTCTTCACTTTCAATTAGGTCTTGCTCTAGCTTCTTTGGGAGTTGTTACTTCTTTAGTAGCTCAACACATGTATTCTTTGCCTGCCTATGCATTCATAGCACAAGATTTTACTACTCAAGTTGCTTTATATACTCATCATCAATACATTACCAGATTCATTATGATGGGGGCATTTGCTCATGGAGCTATATTTCTCATTAGAGATTATAATCCAAAACAAAATAAGGATAATGTATTGGCGAGAATGTTGGAGCATAAGGAAGCCATAATATCTCATTTGAGTTGGGTTAGTTTATTCCTAGGTTTTCATACCTTGGGACTTTATGTTCATAACGATGTTATGCTCGCTTTTGGTACTCCAGAAAAGCAAATCTTGATTGAGCCTATATTTGCTCAATGGATACAATCTGCTCATGGTAAGGCCTTATATGGCTTTGATGTGCTCTTATCTTCAGCAAATGATCCAGCATTCAATGCCGGAAAAAGCTTATGGTTACCCGGTTGGTTGAATGCTATTAACGATAATAAAAATTCACTCTTCTGAACAATTGGTCCCGGAGACTTTTTGGTTCATCATGCTATTGCTCTAGGTTTGCATACGACTACATTGATTTTAGTAAAAGGTGCTTTAGATGCACGCGGTTCTAAGCTAATGCCTGATAAGAAAGATTTTGGTTATAGTTTTCCTTGCGATGGTCTGGGATGGGGCGGTACTTGCAATATTTCGGCCTAGGATGCTTTTTATTTAGCAATTTTCTGGATGTTGAATACCATTGGATGGGTTACTTTCTATTGGCATTGGAAACATATAACCTTATGGCAGGGAAATGTAGCTTAATTTAATGAGTCTTCAACTTATTTAATGGGGTGGTTAAGAGATTATCTTTGGTTAAATTCTTCACAACTAATTAATGGATACAATCCTTTTGGTATGAACAGTTTATCTGTTTGGGCGTGGATGTTCTTATTTGGACATCTTATTTGGGCTACTAGATTTATGTTTCTTATTTCTTGGCGTGGATATTGGCAAGAACTGATTGAAACTCTTGCATGGGCTCATGAACGCACACCTCTGGCTAATTTAGTTCGATGGAGAGATAAGCTAGTAGCTCTTTCCATTGTTCAAGCACGATTAGTTGGATTAGCTCACTTTTCTGTAGGCTATATATTCACCTATGCAGCTTTCTTAATCGACTCTACATCAGGTAAATTCGGTTAATTCTTTTTATACACAGTTTCTAGATTTTTAAATCCAATCTCTGTGTATAAAAAGGAGTAATCCACGTAATACTTCTCCATCTCAAATTTGATCTATATTCTTTATATAAAGTAGTTAAATCATTATGGCAAGAAAAAGTCTCATTCAAAGAGAGAAAAAGAAACAAAGATTGGAAAGGAAATATAATTTGCTTCGCCAATCTTTGAAAAAAGAGATGAGCGAAGTCTCATCACTAGATGAAAATTTGGAAATTTATAGAAAATTACAATCTCTACCGCGTAATAGTGCACCTACACGTCTTCGTCGACGTTGTTTGAAGACTGGAAGACCCAGAGTCATTTATAGAGACTTTGAATTATCTCGATATGTAATCCGTGAAATGGCTTATGCATGTTTGTTGGCTGGGGTAACAAAATCGAGTTGGTAGGGTAAAGAAAAGAATTATTTAAAGTTATTGTTATGATAGAAATAAAGTTATTGTTACGATAGAAAAGTCCCTCCCTATATAAGGGAGGGAGAATAGAATACCCAACGGATTTCTCGATGTACCCATTATAATGGTATTATAAGAAAGGTTAATATGAAGGGATAACATGGAGTAGAGCATTTTGGTAGCTCGCAAGGCTCATAACCTTGAAGTCATGGGTTCAAATTCCGTCTCCGCAAAGACACAATAAATTTCATATATCTTGGCTATATGTATAAATATGATACAAATACGACTAAACCAATACGATAACTTTCTATTCTACAGATAGACAGGTAGCGAGAATCGAACCCGCATCTTCTCCTTGGCAAGGAGAAATTCTACCATTCAACCATACCCGCATTTGACTCGTTATATGGGTATATATTAATACCCGTATATTACCATCCTATGGAGGTCAATTTTTCTATTTCAATAGATTTATTGATCAATTATAAATCATATTAATAAATAACCTCTCCCTTGAGCACTTTCATTACCTAGTTTTTTTATTTATCATAAATTAAATTCCTTTGTGAATTAATTTAGGCCCAGGGGGAGGAAGGATAAAAAGATCAATATATCTTAAGATATGAAAGAATTTAGAATACCTACTAAAAAGACTAATCCAATCCATAATGATACACCTGAAAATAGTACATTTTTTTGACTTGACCAGCCATTAGGAGAGGAAAGTGCGACAGGTACACCAATTACTAGTAGAATTGAAATCGCAATTAATGCAAACACAGACGATTGGAATGCAATAGTCATGATTGTAATCTTAAAAGCTTCCAACAGGTTCAAAAGGCTATACCATTCGATCCCTATCCGGTCTTTTTAATTAAAATGCACTACGAATTTTTATTTGATCATAAATGAATCGAAATTTTAGAATTTCGAGTATAAAGAAAGAATAAGCAAATTTTCTTTTTATCATCATAATAGTTATATATATATATATATATATATATATATATATATATATATATATATATATATATATATATATATATATATATATATATATATATATATATATATATATATATATATATATATATATATATATATATAACTATTAGCCCTATAGACAGATATTATCTGTCGAGATAAAATGAGTTACGCTCATTAGGGAGAGATGGCCGAGTGGTTGATGGCTCTGGTCTTGAAAATTGGTATAGTTAAAAACTATCGAGGGTTTGAATCCCTCTCTCTCCTTTTGTTGATCAAACAATTTAACCTAGCTTATGAAAAAAAAATCCTAGATAGAACTTAGTTCGGTACAAAAAAAAATGCTCGGCTATACTATATATAGCCGAGCAACAAGGATTCAGTTGGAAGAATAATGGAAAAGGATATAACTATCCTTCTAATATCTAAAAATAAATTAGATATTTATAGTTTTATCTCTGGTTTAATTAAGAGGGGTCATGGAAAGAACAGGTTCAAAATCACGATCAATTCCTTTCTCAAATCCTGCTGCAGCTGCACGAGCTCTTCCTGCATGCCACAAATGACCTACGAAAAAGAAAAATTCTAGAACAAAATGAGAAGTGGCTAACCAACTTCGAGGTGAGACATAATTGATCGCATTAATTTCGGTAGCTACACCACCCACAGAATTTAAAGAACCTAAAGGAGCATGAGTCATGTATTCTGCTAAACGTCGTTCTATCCAAGGTTGTATGTCTTTTTTCAGCTTACTCAGGTTCAAACCATTAGGACCTCTTAAAGGTTCCAACCAGGGAGCACGAAGATCCCAAAAACGCATCGTTTCCCCTCCAAAAATAATTTATCCAGTAGGAGAACGCATAAGATATTTACCTAAACTAGTGGGCCCTTGGGCAGACCCTACACTAGCTCCAAGACGCTGGTCTCTAACTAGAAAAGTAAATGCTTGTGCTTGAGAGGCCTCTGGGCCGGTAGGTCCATAGAATTCACTGGGATAAGCTGTATTGTTAAACCAAACAAAACAACAAGCAATGAAACCAAAGACAGAGAGAGCTGCCAAACTATAAGATAAGTAAGCTTCTCCAGACCATACAAACACACGGCGAGCCCACGCAAAAGGTTTTGTTAAGATGTGCCAGATACCACCGAAGATACAAATGGACCCTAACCACACATTTCCTCCAATTAGATCTTCTAGATTGTCCACACTAACAATCCATCCCTCCCCTCCAAAAGGGGATTTTAGTAAATAACCAAATATAGTACTTGGATTAAGCATAAGGTTCGTAATTTTTCTTATATCTCCACCGCTAGGAGCCTAGGTATCATATATGTCACCAAAATACAAAGCCTTAAACACTAGGAGAAAAGCACCAACACCTAGCAAGATTAGGTGAATACCTAAAATTGGGGTCATTTTGTTCCTATCTTTCCATACATAACCAAAAAATGGAAAAGATTCTTCTAAAGTTTCGGGTCCAATTAGTGCGTGATAAATACCACCGAAGCCTAAAACTGCAGAAGAAATTAAGTGAAGTACCCCAGATACAAAATAGGGAAAAGTGTCCACAATTTCCCCACCAGGACCGACTCCCCATCCTAGAGTAGCTAGATGGGGAAGTAAAATCAATCCTTGTTCATACATAGGTTTTTCTGGTACAAAATGAGCCACCTCAAATAAATTCATTGCTCCAGCCCAGAATACAATTAATCCGGCATGAGCCACATGAGCTCCAAGTAATTTTCCTGACAAATTAATAAGTTGAGCATTACCAGCCCACCAAGCAAAACCAGTGGTTTCTTGGTCACGACCAGCTAAAGTTAGAGTTCCATTAAAGAGCGTTTCCACGGGGTAGAACATCCTCAGGGAATATAAGATTTTCATGAGGCTGATCCTGAGCCACCATCCAAGCACGAATACCTTCGTTCAAAAGAATATTTTTTGTATAAAAAGTCTCAAATTCAGGATCTTCTACTGCACGAATCTCCTGGGAAACAAAATCATAAGCACGTAAGTTTAGAGCTAGGCCAACTACTCCAATGGCACTCATCCATAAACCGGTCACTGGCACAAATAACATGAAGAAATGTAACCAACGTTTATTGGAAAAAGCAACCCCAAAAATTTAGGACCAGAAACGGTTCACAGTGACCATAGAATAAGTCTCTTCGGCTTGAGTTGGGTTAAAAGCACGGAATGTATTTGCACCATCACCGTCTTCAAATAAAGTATTTTCTACGGTAGCATCGTGAATAGCACATAGAAGAGCAGTACCCAATACTCCGGCAACTCCCATCATATGAAATGGATTCAAGGTCCAATTATGAAAACCTTGAAAAAAGAGGATAAATCGATCAAAAAATAGCTGCTACGCCAAAACTAGGTGCAAAAAACCAACCAGACTGACCTAATGGATAGATCAAGAATACGGAAACAAAAATAGCAATCAGAGCAGAGAATGCAATTGCATTATAAGGTCGTAATTGCACAGATCGAGCAAGTTCAAATTGGCGTAACATAAAGCCTATTAGACCAAAAGCACCATGAAGAGCAACAAAAGTCCATAGACCACCTAATTGACACCAACGAGTAAAATCTCCTTGTGCTTCAGGACCCCATAATAGTAGCAAAGAATGTGCCAAACTATTAGCAGGCGTAGAAACTACAGCAGTTAAAAAATTACAAGCTTCCAAATAGGAACTGGCCAACCCGTGAGTATACCACGAAGTCACAAAAGTTGTGCTCGTGAACCATCCACCTAGTGCAAAATAAGCACAAGGAAAAAGCAATAAATCGGACCAACCCACAAAAACAAAACGGTCTTTGCGTAGCCAGTCATCCATAATATCAAATAAAGTTTGTTCCTCTTTGGAAGACTTTCCAAGGGCTATAGTCATAGTAATCCTCCTATTTAACTATTTAAACCTTTTCCAAACACCCTATTCGATAGAATCAAAGGGTATACACTATTTTATATTGAAATATTTATGGACAATTTTTCATCCATCATCCCTTTCAATAAATCGGGTTTCGAAGATTCCTTATTGGCACGAATTTTATATTGAAACCGAATTACTTATATATAGTAAATGCATGATAATTCGAAGTTGTTTCTATTTTCTTTTTTTCTTATCTTTTTTTTATCTCAATTCCAATCTATTTTCCACTGGTAGAATGACCAAAATAAAATGTCTTGTACAAACATAGTAAGAATGTTTGGTACATCATAATCGAATTATGCTTTTAAAGATAAAAAGGAAAATACTTCCATCTAGAATTTAGACTTACATATCCATTTTTTGTTTTTGTTTTTTTTTTTTGAAAGAAAAAAATCATTCAACATAATATCCAATTAACAACCAAATATGAGAGTATTTGAATAATTTCATGAAGGTTCACTTTCAAAATCTACCTCAATTTTCAATATAAGAATAACTTATATTATTAATCAGTCAATGGGTTAGGTTCACTTACTTCTCATTTTTATTTAGTTTTATAAGTAATACGTACTAATTGAAATTAGTCATTTTTCAATGAAAAATACGAAATTAAGTAGCAAATGCAAGAAGTATTCTTACCCTTAAAATTCTAGTCATAGGTGCAAATGTTTCTGCATATTCCAGGTCTTCTTATTGTGTATATCCTTTGCAAACTAGTATTGCCTTGTTATTAACCACCTTACTTGTCTTGTCCGTCTTGTTTTTGAAACCCATTTGGTATCAATCACATTTTCATCCATTAGTTTGGGCATTAATGTTCATGTGTGGTCCTTCTCAATTTGATTCAAATCATCTTTCATAAATTTTACCCAATCTTCATCCTTTAATGTCTCTGGTTCAGATTAAGATAAGAAAAAAAAACATCTTCTCTTGCCTTTCTTCTTGTCAGTATACTATCATTTTTTATCACCAATGATTTGATTTGGGGAGTGATTTAGCTTGACATACTTTAATAACGCAAATTTTACTCAGAGAGCTTCTTTAATTGCTTGGATCAACTCTTATGCATTCTCATGTTCTTCCATCAACTTTACTATAGCATTATGTTCAATCGGCTGCATGTGAACATATCCATAATAGTCTTTTGGTTCTCTTTTGTTGAATTCGTAATTTTTCTTTGAGTATTAATCAATTCTTATGTTTTCACTTTCTATCATATTGCTTGTTCTCTTATTGAAATACTTGTTATCTTTTCTGTTATTGGAATACCCTAAGAATATTATTTCATCCCTTCTTCAATCAAAGTTTCATGAATGATTATCTCTGTTTATATAGCATCTACTTCCAAGTAATTTGAAATAAATCACATAAGTTATTGACCATACCATAATTCATAGAGTAATTTATTTGTACCTTTATTCAGTTGTACCATGTTTAATGTGTAGACTTTAATACACCACTTCTCTCCAAAAAGTATGAGCAACACCATTTAGCAACATTAATGTTCCTGCACAATCAATGATTGACTTGTTTCTCCTTTCAACAAGACCATTCTTTTGATGTTTCCTGGGAAATGATATTTTCCTTATGATTCCTTGTTATTCATAATATGCAATGAATTCATGTGAAGGGGACTCACCTCCTTTGTCTAATATAATGCATTTCAACTTCTTGCTAGTCTCCCTCCCTACTCTAGCTTTGAAGATCTTAAACATGTAGAAAGCTTCATACTTACATTTCAAAAATGCAACCCACATCATTATGGAGTAATCATCTACAAACAACATATAGAATGTGTCCCCATAATAACTTTGAGTTACTATTGGGCCACATAAATTGGTATGAACAATGTCTAGGATTCCTTCAAAGCAATGTCTTTTGTTGATGAAACTAGAACTCTTTAACTTCCCAAGATGATATTCTTTACACATTACATTGTCTAGTTTCATTTCAATTTCTTATTAGTCTCCCTCCCTACTCTAGCTTTGAAGATCTTAAACATGTAGAAAGCTTCATATTTACATTTCATAAATACAACCCACGTCATTATGGAGTAATCATCTACAAACAACATAAAGGATGTGTCCCCGTAATAACTTTGAGTTCCTATTAGGCCACGCAAATTGGTATGAATGATGTCTAGGATTCCTTTGAAGGAATGACTTTTGTTGATGAAACTAGAACTGGTTAACTTCCCAACATGATATTCTTTACACATTACATTGTCTGGTTTCACTAGGTTAGGCATACCTCTCATTACTTTCATCTTACTTACTTTTATCAGATAATCAAAGTTCCCATGACATAACCTCTTATGATATAAACAACAATCTTAAGCTCCAACAATCAAATAACTCTTAATAGTAGAATTCAAATGGAACAAGTTATCTTTGGTTTATTCACCAATAATAGTTACTTCTCCTAATTTACCAATGATCCTACACATTCCTTCATTCGTCTCTAATCTATATCCTTTGTTATTTAGATAAGAAACACTTTAACAAATTAGATTTCAATTTAACAAATTATATTTCAATCCTTCAACTCAATAAGCATCATCACACTTTGTTTTATTATTTAAAACAATTGAACCTTTACCTTTTACAACAAAAAATTGTTGTTTCTAAACCTTGTTGGTCCTCCATCAGATTCTTCTATTCTAATGAACTTACTTTTATCATCAGTCATGTGATGTGAGCAACCAATGTCAATTATATAGTATCTATTACGACTTGTACTAGAAGTTGGTGCTTTCTCATCACCATTAAAGGTATCTTCTCTAACTACAATAAATATGATTTCTTCTTTATCTCTTCCATCAAATTCCTCATCATTAACATCTTCTTCTGCAAAATAACATGCCTTCTTATTGTTCCTTAGATTTTCTCTCCTTCTCCTTCTTTGCCTTATTAGGGCATCTAAAAGAAATATATCCAATCTTCTTGCATGAAAATCACTTCAAACATAGTATACCTTTGTATTTATCACTTCCTCTAAGTAATCTCCTAGCAAGAAACACTTCTTATTCCTCTTGTTCTTTCTCTCCAACCAGAGCACATTTAGAGACATTAGAAAGATAAGTATAAGAACTGCTTGTCATATCCTTTTCTCTCATTACAAGTGTAAGATTCATAGATGCCTTAAATGTATCTTCTATCTTAGGCACATTGTTATCAAAGCTACTCAATTCAAGTACAATCAACTTGCTTATTAATGCATCCAAAGTAACAACACCAGTGCCTAAAGATTTGACTTGTTAAATAGTTGAGACTCTAACAACATGTTAAGGCAACAAAATTCTAAGTATCTTACCATATCCTCTTCCTCAAGAGTACCTCCAACACCTATAATAATAGCTAACACATATCCTTTGACTATATTGATTAATATTCTCATTCTCCATCATCCTCATTTAATCGAACTTATATTTCAAAATTTCTACCTTAGCCTCTTGCACATGTGATTATCTATCATAGACTCTCTTTAGATCTTTCCACATGTCTTGAGTGGTCTACAAATCGTGTACATTGGGGTATCCTACATTAGAAAGAGTGTTATCTATGGATTCCATAATAATTGTATGCTCTTGTTATACCTTCAACTAATCTACAACAAGAGTTCCTATAGGGACAACATATCTTGTGACTATGTAATGCCCCACTTAGAGATCTTTGGAAACAAGGATACACATAGACTGACATTTACTTATTTTTATAAGGAATGCATAAATACGTACATGCAATAATAAAAAGATTGCAATGAAAGACATAAAAAACTAACCAAAGATCTCCAAGTGTTTGTTGCATACCAAATTTTACTTTTTCATCCAAGTGGTTATCGTGAAAGGTTCATTCCAATATCCATATTAACATTGTATGTGATATTCATTTAAAAGCCCAATTATAAATTCCTACATGGTTAAGACATACGAGTTCATTACTAGTCTAAAATGCCAAATAATGAGATTACATATCAATTAATCCTCAAAATGTTCGATAGGCAATATGTTCTAGAATGGGTAGATGCAACTCCTAAAAGGATATCTAAAACATTAAGTCACATCCTCTAAACAAGTCAATAAATGCCCATTATCTAAGGTACGAGGTTTTTCTTTTAGCATCATATGATAAAACTCTAGAAGGCATACAATAATATGGTATAAATGCATACGATACAACCTTTTTGGTCGTACTATATAACTCTGAACTGTATATGATGAACTCCAGTATCATATGACATAGCTTTGAACTATGTGCACTGAAACTCTAAACTACATGCAATGAAACATGAACTAGTGTTTCATCATACAACTTGTTGCTCTAAGGAGATATAAAAAGGTACCCTATTCAACGTTAAGAAGTTAATCTAGATCAAAACATATATTAAACTTCCACACTAAAGAGTACCAAAAATACACATCTTGAGATTATATGGACTCGATAGAATCAATACATCAAAATAATACAATAATACCATCTAACATGATGTTCGCAGAATTACAATTTTAAATTGGCACAATGATAATACAATACACGAGTTTCAAATAAATGCACAATCAATAAGTAAAACATGCATCAAAATAAGATCGACAAACCAAGTGAGCATCAAGCTCTAATCACGAAGTCGGATGAAGACTATTCCTATACTTTGATCCCTAGCAGTGGTATAGGTAGCAACACCCCTTGACCATATGGAACCCGTAGGTCCACCCCATCATGTTCATGAAGATAGCAACCCGACCATAGTCACAAAAGATAAAAGCATCCAATGCTTACACACACATGAAATAATGCATGACATAACAACTCAATGATCATGAATGCAATGGCACATCAAGTCACTATGCATACGTGCTATAGGAACTATGTAGGGAATCCAGTGGAGTGTAATCACTTGGCTCGTACTAGCCCAAGATGTCTATGAGTATGCTCTCTTGGGAGACTATGTATCATGTCCTCACACCAACTTTTGCAAAAGAAAAGTGATCATATAAGAATTATATCCTTGAACCAACACATGCATGAGATTAGATATCGTACAAACACCACACCTTTTGCTAACTCACCCAAGACACTTGATGATTGTACATATGTTCTTTTATCTTTTTATTAATTTATATTATCCCATATTTATTATTTGGATGCCATTTATTTAGAACCTCTGCATGTTACCTTGTCAGCTACTTCCAGGCTAAGGTATGTGAAAGAAGCCACTCCACATGTTTACCCTGCATACCCATGCTCACCACACAATGAGTTCCAATAGACAATGGAAATTCCCAAACCAACTTCAAATGAAAAAATACTCAACTGACCTAAGTCTAGGAGTTTGGGTGTCACAAGATCTTGCCATACACACACATTCTTGTGGGTGGGCATTGTTAGGATATTTAGAATAATTAAGAGGGGGTGGGGTGTGAATCAATTATGCTCATGTCCAAATGTACCAATTCAACTTTCATTAACTTCAATTAGCTTAAACAATCTAATTAAATCACTTTGTCCATATAGCAAATCATTAGCAACTCAATATTTTTTTCATTGCTAAGAGAGAGGGTTGGGGCATTGAATCAATAATTAGCCAATTAAACTTTTTAAACCTATAACTAATAAACAACTTGATTGATCACATAAATGCATTCAATACATAAAACTACCCACAAATTTGATATGGAGATTTTGACATTGAGAAACCCAACTTGAATCAAAATTGCAATTGCAATTAGTACCCATTAATGGTGTACTCTTCTAAAATACACCCTATGAGGAGTAATAAAGACATTGCTAGGTGACACCCTAATAGGGGATTCGCCTCTAGTCTTGTTAGGAACTTTACCCTATTAGGGGTGGCCTTGTTAAAGGATTTTAAACACTAATTCAAGTGTCGCCCTATCAAAATATTTACAATGAAGGACTTGTTAGGATCCACCCAGTAAATGGATTTCATTTATGTAACTGTCAAGGAACAAAAAAAAGAATGATCCATGAAACAACACTAGCTCTTCCTAATCAAATCCACTAAAGATAAAACTTGGTTCTCAACAAACCTAACTTATTCCTGGTTGGATTATACCTTGCACTACTTCACTACACTTATTTTACCATGATCAACAACCCAAACTATTCATCCTTCACCAATATATACTAATCTTCCAAGTCCGCTACCTTATTCAAACCTTAAACATGTTACTGATATGAAATTCAAATATTCCACTCATATTCAACATGACACAAGACAAATCTTAAATCAAGAAACTCATTTACAAGACTACACCAATTGATTTACAAAATTAAGTGCTAAGAGGTCAAACACACTTTGACCAAGCATTTGCTTCCTCTGGCATCTTCTCCATACACTGTCCTTGATCAAAATGATGTTAGATCATCACCTCTAGGTGTTCATCCACATCACTAGATACCAACTAACTCCTCTAGATTCACTACAACCTTGACATTGATCACCAATCATCAACTATTTGTTGTTACTCAATAACTCATTATTCTTTAACCTATTAATCAAACCTATCACTGTGCTGCCCTAGTATTTATCGTACCCAAATTTCAAAACTTTCAATCAAAATGAGCAGGAGGACATAAAAATTAAATCTTTAAAGTGTTCTAAGACTTATCCAATTCTTGGTAGTCTCATGATTTCAAATCCTTCGGCTAATCACTAGCTCTGCCTCGCACTTCAAATCTCCAAATTCCACCATCCAAGTCTCAAGTTATGGTAGGTTAATGAAGAGCACCAAAATACACATTTTTCACTCAATCATTAACCATTAACCTTTAAAAAGGTCAAGGTTCAGGGGTCAAAACACATATTTTGAACCATTAACCTTTAAAAAGGTTAAGATTCGGGGTCCAAAACACGTTTTACTTTGAAATCTTAACCTCTCCATCAAAAAGAGGTTAAGATAAAAATTTTAAACACGTATTCCGAATCATTAACCTTAACCTCTCATCCAAAAAGGTTAAGGTTAGAGGCTCAAACACGTATTTTGAATATGGTTATTAACCTCCTTCTCCGAGTGATAAAAATGAGAATTGAGAATTGGATCATCTTAAAGGTAAGTGCCAAGATAGGGAAAGGATGAGTGTCTCAGTCAACTGTAGGAAAGTGAATGACATACTTAAATGTTTGGATCAAATACTCCTTAGATATTCTAGATTGTGAGATCATCAATAAAAGATTTATCTTATGGAATGGCTTATAGATTATCTCACAAAGTGCCCCAAAGAAAATGGGAATCTCAAATCTAATAAAATATATAGGTCAAAGCATGTCTTCTAATGGACTCCAAGTATTATGGGATATGCATAAGATGATAGGTTCAACGCGATATCTATTAATGCGTGATGGATAGAAGAATAGATACAATTTACAAATCAAGAAAATGCTCGGCATAGTTTTAGGATAGAAGTCATCAAAGTGTTTGATGAAATGTATTGTGTGTATAACAATACTATAATCCATCACCATAGGGAATGTACAGAGAAATTTTGGAGATATTGTTGTCATAACTCCTGGTCAGATAGTAGATGTTCTTCTTATAACAAATCAAAAACTAGGCAAATACTACATGGCAGCCAAGATATACACCAGTCAATCACAAGGCAACTTTGATAACACCACCACAACAACAATTTTAGAGTATGTGGGTTCTCACCAACATGCAAAACCAATCCTTCCACCATACAATGATAATTCACAAGACCATCTAGTGGATGTTCCAAAGAGCATAGATGATAGTATCATGATAACCTTTGAACTTGATTTAGCTCCTTGTCCCACTGGTGCTACCTGTGTTGGCCCTAAAAATACCATAGTGACTATCAGTATGAACAACATATCTTTTGTTCTGCTAGACATTTCCATTCTCCAAGCTTATTTCTTCAACATTAATGGAGTCTTTACCACTAATTTTCCTTCTTATCCACCAGCTGTGTTTGATTATACTAGTGATGTACCCAAGTATCTTTAGACACCAATTGTAGGAACAAAAGTGAGTTTTTTTTTATTATAATGCCACGGTTCAAATGGTGTTTCAAGAAACAAATATATTCATAGCAAACAATTATCCAATGCATATTCGTGGCTATGATTTTTAAGTTGTGGGAGAGGGTTTTGGTAACTTTGATAATGAAACAAATCCACTCACATTCAATCTGGTTGATCATCTGAAAATAAATACAATGGGTGTTCTTGTCAAAGGATGGGCCGCTATTAGATTCAGAACTGACAATCCAGGTGTTTGGTTTGTACATTGCCACCTTTGATGATCATGGAATATGGGGATTGGAAACGATCTTCATAGTGAAGAATTGTCCTGGCCTTTGGACAAAAATCTATTAACCAGATGATTTACATGATGTCAACATGAAAAGAAAGTCCCAGAGCAATTGGTGGATAGTTT
The DNA here is from genome assembly GCA_028749045.1 of Cupressus sempervirens. Classification (NCBI taxonomy): domain Eukaryota; kingdom Viridiplantae; phylum Streptophyta; class Pinopsida; order Cupressales; family Cupressaceae; genus Cupressus; species Cupressus sempervirens. Next base: position 432,980,046 of record CM053788.1, read on the forward strand.
CAAGTGTTAGAGACTATTGCATCATGATCTATGTCTCACGTCTAGTTTGGGCATAGATGAGACCACACTACTTAAAGTTCATTCACACTACCACACGATGCAAGCATAGTCACAAATGTGGTAAAGGTTCAAGAAGTTAAGTTTGAAGAGGATGAGTAGGAATTGTTTGATTTAATGCTCAATCATGATTGCAAGATATGTACAATACTGGCAGGTGCTTTTAATCCAATAACCTTTACTATCATCCTTTGAGATTCTCCAATATATAAGTTCATGGAAACATAGTATTTAGTGTTTCTTTTATATGATTCTCAATTCAATTGAACTGTTGAAAGGTGGAATAAAGGGAGAACATGACATGCATTTGATCAAAAGTATCATGGAGAAGCTATCTTATTAAACACACTCTATAGTTGATAAGAGACTGATGCTAAATTGTGAACTTTTCAAGAATGGAGAGTTTGTGTTTGAGCCATGAAGAAGAGAGTCTATCTAGATTGCATGCTAATTATATGATAAAATGTCATCATCGCAGGTCTTTTATTATATTGTGCACCAATTGTGATAAACGAAGAATGCATTGTTAATGCTTGACATAACATTGTAAGAACAAGACATCCCTTGGAGTTTGATGGCAAAACTTCTATGAACTATAACATATGTGAATGCCTAATGAAAACATGTCATAGTTTGAGAGAATGACTCTGAGATTCATAAATTCTATCAAGAATTCCTTGTAGGAGTTTCTAATGATGGAAGAGTTTAACACATGCTCATGCAAAGAAGATAGTGCATGACTTTCTTGGGTTCCAAGTGTTGAGAAAATGCCAACTATTTCTTCTAACAATATTTTTTATTTTGCAAATTTGAAGACATAATCCTTATTGAATTTGAAAGTTTGTGATGTTACATAGTGGGGATTCATCTCACTAAAGACGAGGGATCCTCTTATACATGCCATTTTGATAAGGCCAATACCTTATCCTTTATGCAATGTAATGGTTTTAATTCTCTATCTTTGTAATCAGTGACTTCTGTCATTCTGGGGTTAATTTTGCAAAGGTTAAGTAACCCCTCCCAAAACACATAATTGGGAGGTAGTTATTAACTACAAAAGGGTAGTTCTTAACCTCCATGTCTATATGAGGAGTCATTTTTGGCTTTGTAGGAAACTTTTTGGACTTTGGAAAAAGGGAACACTGTGCTAAAATTTTGATTAGAAGATAATATTTGGAAAGTGTGTACAAATTTTCTCTTTGTAATAAAAAATTCCTCTCAAGTTCTTGGTGCAAGAAAATAAAGGAACGGGCAATTTGAGTTCTCTTCTTTCAAATCTAAATTGTTAGAAATATTGATTCTCTTTGCAGTGAGCATTCTCATGATATTGTGCAGATGTTTATGAATCTTTGAATCAACATTGTGCTAGTAATAATTCTCAAGCATAGATCTCGATTGTTGTAATTAGTGGTTTTAAGTTTTTCCAGGAAAGCTTTGAAGTCATGTGGTGCAATCTTTAGCAATGGCTTTCTATTTATCTTTTACAGTTAGATTTCATTTTTATTTGAAAACTTCAAAATTATATCATACAAGGGAGCTACCCCTCTAAATGCAGAGGAAGGTCGCATATCAAGGGCCTATCCAACTATTGTGAATAGTTTGCCACATACACTCTGTTGGGCTATTTTCAAGTGACAAATATGTTTACCAACACACTACTTCATAGGTCACCTTTCCATCCTATAACTATTTTACCTATGATGATAATGAGTTGTTATCGTAACAACACTAGCTTCATTGTCTTCTTTGACACATTGTCATGTGATCGCTCCACTCTTTTTGGCATAAATTTAACAAACCAATCAAACCATATTACATTTATCACTAACTATTCTAGTAGTAGCATTGTTGATTCATTGTTGTTCTAGTAGTTGTACTATTAATTCATCGATCATCTTACTCTTCACTTAGGCGACAATGGTCACTATATGTATTTTAAGAGATATCCACAATGTTGTCTTAATGATCACACCCACTAAACCTTATTGAAACACTCTACTCATTGTAATTTTGTTTGATAACATACTAGGAATACTAGGTTAATAATTGACATCAATGAAAATATAATAACTAATCATCATGTAATCAAATTTGTGTCATGACATTACTAATATCACCAATCATCACACCATCAATTATATCAAATATGTCAACAATCTCTCCCTCTAGCATTACCACACTTCTCTACTGAATGTGTAAAAACTTGTTCAATAAAAATCAACACTTAGAAACAAGATGTTCCCACTTCAGTCTTTCATTACTTACTCAGATGCTCTCCCTTATATTGATCATGCATTTTATCCTTTTGTTTGCACATACTTTTCTGGATCAATACATTCTCTCACCCTTTAACAATGTGAAAGGTGCCAATACACACTTATTGTTTGTTTTACAACTATTTACTTACTAGTACTTACTACAGCTTTAACTACTTCCCCTAAGGAGTAGCCTCCAAACACCAATTCAAAGCATAAAGGTAGTCAATGAGTACACTTGAATTGATGCAACTGCATCCTCATTTAATTCAAACTAGTTAAGAGAATGACCCCTAACCTACCCCTTAGATACTCAAACATATCCTTAGGAAATGGCTTGGTAAATATGTTTGCTACATGTTCCTTAATTGGCACATACTCCAACCTTACTTCCTTTTCCTAAACCTATTCTCTAAGAAAATGATACTTTATGGCCATGTGATTGCTCTTAAGAATCACCATGTTATTGAGATGTTAATGACACTTGTGTAATCACATTAGATATCCACTAGTTTAATTATCTTCTCCTAAATTCATTTTAGAATATGCTTGATCCATATTACACATGTGAAAATAATTGTAGTAGGCACATACTCAACTTCATTTCTTGATTGAGATACATAATTTTGTTTCTTGCTTGTCCATGACACAAGCCTATCACCAAGAAAGAATGATCCTCCACTTATGTTATTTTGATCATCTACATTTCCTTCCCTGTCAACATTAGTAAATAAATTCAATGTAAAATCTCCCCTGTATCCATGCCATAAACCATATTCTGCAGTTCCCTTAGATATATGAAGATTCTCTTTACCACAATCAAATGAGATTCTTTGGGATTTGAGGAAAATCTATTCATTAACCCAACTGCCTCTATTATATTTGATCTATTATGCACAACATATTTTAGCTTATCGATCATTAATTTATAGAGTGTCTCATCTACTGCTTTAGAATTATCTTCCTTAAATAATTTACAACTTGTTTTAGATTAATGCAAAAACAGGTTTTGAGGGGACCTAGAACCCCTTACAAAAACATAAGATATACGGGGAGTATCACTAGGTTTTACAAGGACCTGAAACCTGAAGTTCACAACAAAGCATTAAAAAAACCATGTTTTATAGGAACCTAAAACTAGAATACTAACCCAAGTTTTACAAGGACCTAGAACCTAGAGTTAAAACTATAAAAAGATGGAAATAATAGGAACAACAAAAAATAGAACTAGCAAACCGACTAGAGACCAGGCACCTACAAACCAGACTAGCAACTAGATTAGCTCTTTAATAACCTTTGCTAATTCCTTGCCAGCCTCTATTGTACTTCGAAGGATCTCTTATGCAACATTACCAGGAGCCTCACCAGTTGCCTTCTTAGTGCTCTATCTTGTTCTTTTGCTCGACCCACCAAAGATCTTTGCCACCATAGCCTTAGGAGACATAATCTCCTCATTGCTCTTTTCCCCTAAACTGGTAGCCATGACGCATGAGTTTGAAGTCACCATCTCCATTTTTTTCCCATTGTCTTTGACAAGCTACTGAAGTTCCATTCCAGACTCTTTTATTTTCTCAGGAATATTCCCAACTTGATTTTCTAGTTGGGTTCTCTTGGTTCTTTCTTCTTCCAGATCTTTTTGCATTTCACCCATTTTCTTGTTAAGCACTATTATTTCATTATAGATCTAGGAGTCTACTTGAAGGGAAGCATCTACTTTCATCTTGGCTCTATGAAGGAAGGATAACTTGACCAAGTTGGTTTCATCTCTGATCTCATCACCATACTTTTTACCATAATCATTGGTAATTTTGTGGTTTTCCTTGAGATAGATCTGATTCTAAGAAATTGTTCCAATATCTCCTTTTGATTCTCTTTTTTGAGGCACCGATCTTTAATGACAAGGGCTTTACCTTTATTATTCTTCTCAATTTCTATATCATCTAGACTCTTAGCATCAAAAACATCCTTTTTAGTGAGAGTGGGCTAAGCATTCTGGTTCCCCTCATTCTACTCTGAGGCTTCAGAGAAATATTTTGATTCCATATTCCTATCTTTACTACTCTTCCCCTCATGCTTAACCGTTGAAATAGCCTTGCTACCAGAATAACCATCTAGATTAGAGCTCAAATCCCTTGTTTCCATATTTTCCTCTTCATCTCCAATTTTCTCAGACTTCGTATTTTCCTCAATAATTTTCTTCTTTTTCTCCCTCTTAATCTCCTTCTTAGAACTCTTGCTATTACTAAAACCCTCCTCAGATTTAACCTTAACTTCTTTAGCATTGATCTTTTGATGAGGCTCATTGCCAAGCGACTTACACTTCTTCTTTGTTAAAGGAGAGGGTTCTACTGCATTATTTTTACAATATTTTTCAATTAATAAAATAAGCCCCTCATGGAGCACTGGTCTAGATTCCTTCTTCCTATGGGCTTGAAGAATTTGAAGTAGAGAGAACTTCAAATAAAAAGGGAAAGACATCCTACCTTTATACCATAAATGGTTTAAAAATACAAAATGAAATTTATGTACCCTTTTAAATCTTCTATCAAGAATGAAGTATTCATGAATGTAGGACATGCATCTTGCCATATAGCCTTGAGTTGGTCCAGGTCATAGAAATCCCCATTCTTCAGCAGCCTTTTCTCCTCATCATTAGTTTTCAGAAATTTCTTTGAACATTGCATTCGAAATACTAGTTTCCTTTCTAAATTTTAACCCACCCATTGGAAGACTTTTAATCTCCACTGTGAAATCCTCTGTCAAATTCACTGTAACTCCATTCATAGTAACCCTTTCTTTAGTCTAGTTCTTAAAGAAGTACTTAGTAATATGGGGCTTTTAGTCATGTAACTTCTTGATATACTTTGTCACTTTGCCCTTGGAAAGAATTTCCCACACTGCAAATTTCGCCTTCCACTCCTTGCATGTCATCAACTCTTGTTTCCTCGGCTCTCCACCCATCGCATAACTTTCTTTACAATTTTTATGAGAAATGGTAACATCAACTGAGAACAAGGTATGTTTAATCTCAAGAAAATGCTTTACCCTTAAAACATACCAAGTACTTTTAATGATGACATAGTAGTACCTCCTTGAGATATGCAAACAATCCACCATAATACCATCAATAATCATAATAAATTGCTTAATTTTTTTTAATCTTTTCTTTAGTAAAATTAGTCATATCATTATTAATAGTCATCACCAACTCACTCTCCTTACTAAGGTAATCATGCCAGGTCATTTTTTTGTCCCTATAGACTGCTTTATTTGCAATCTAGTCGGCAATTTTATTGCCTTCATAGAAGATGTGAATTATAATAACTTTGTCAAATGTTTTAATAAGATCTTTAATTTCCTTAATGCTACCATCAATAATCCACATGGTTGTACTCCTGTTATTCAACATATTGACTATACGAAGAGAATCCCCTTCCAACCATAGATTCCTATAACCAAAATTCACTACCAGCCTAATAGTATACAGAGCCACAATAGCCTCAACTTTATGACTAGTTGATTTACCAATAGGAGTAGCAACAACATCCACCACTCTACTATAATGGTCTCTCAAAACTTCACCAGATCTCGCTCTTCTAGAATTCCCTTTAGCAAATCCATCAAAATTAGCTTTCAACCAACCCAAAGGAGGAGATTTTCATTTCACATATTGTCTCTGGTCTTCCTTTTTAGTATTAGTTCCAATACCATTCATAGGATTTCTAATTTGGGCTTCGTCACTATTTTTGTTCTAAGATCTAAAATTCTCTTTAATGGTTCTGATGATACTTTGACCCACAACCCACTCAGGAGTTTCTTTATTTATGAAAATTCTATGGTTCCTTTCTTTCCAAATACCCCGACAAAGATGGGGAAGAGAGATCTTCCAAAGAAATCCAATTTTAGCTCCCCTAATCGAACATATCCAATTCTTAAAACAATCATCAATATTATTAGGTTGAACCCACCAAGTATTCCAATATTGAAGGAGGTATCACCAATACATTCTGACTATATCTGCAATTCAAAAAAGGGTGATTCCTCTCTTCGAAGTCCATCTTACAAAGACAACACCTATTCACTAGATAAATACCTATTTTTTACAAATTATCAAGTGTCAAAAATTTATTTTGAAGTAGAGTCCAAAAGAAAAATGTTAATTTTAGGGGTGAGACCCTTGATCCAAGCTTTAGCCCATATGGGGGAATTTACCTTGTCCCTATTTTTAAACACGGAAGAGACCTTGAAGTATCCACTAGGTTCAATCCCCCACACAATTAAGTCTTCCTTATTAGGATAAAGGCTACAAGTATTAAGAGAAATTTGGATAGTGGAAAGACTTTGACTAATCTCTGCAATATTAACCCAACCTAATTCTCCACAAATTATCCATAAACCTATATTTACATCTATCTATGGGACTCAAATCCATAAAATCTTCCACCAATGGGTGATCCAAAAACCACTCATCTTGCCAAAACCTAATTTTACTTCCATTACCAACTTTCCACTTACAACATTTATTCAAGATATTTTAAGCACCTTAGAAAACACCCCAGATCGCAAAAGAAATTTGGATAATAGGGTAGGACACAAAATTAGATATATAGGGGGCATTACAAAGATACTTTTGTTTCCAAATATAACTCCATTCCTTATCATCATGGTACACTCTCTACCCTTGTTTGTGTTGAAATAATTGGTTAATTTTGTATTATCTTTCATGTTAAACAAAATGTCATAGCATTGCTAGTCAATGTATGTCGAGCTCACTCGAGTAATGAAGACAATTTCCTATGTCTGTCGAGCATTCCAAAGTTTGCCTAGTTTAGAAGATAGTGTCTATCGAGTTAACTCGAGTGACAAAGAGAAGGTCATAGAAGATTGAGTGCTAACCGAGCTCACTAGATTAATGAAGGAAATGTTGGATGGAACCAGTGTTGATCAAGCTCACTCGGTTACCAAAGGAACTTTGTAAAAGTACAGTGTTAACTGAGTTCACTTGGTTAACACAGGAAAATCATTTTTGAGTTAGTGTCCACTAAGCAGGGTTAGCTAACGAAGGATTTTCTTGTTTTGGCATATTGAGTTCAATGGATTTGTTTGTTGGTTCTAGCCGACTGAGAGATAAATATTAATTATTCTAAGTTGTATTCAAGCTGACTTGACAATATGTAAGATATAAATATAAGGTCAAGTTGAGGATTGAATGTGTGCAAGTGAATCAAAGAATTGAAGATGCTTAGAGGAAGTGAATTAGAAGGATAAGTAGAATATCATTGTGGAACTACAAAGATACATTCAATCAGAAAGGATCAAGTATACAAGCCAGATTTGAGATCTATAATTAGCAATTCAATTGCATTAGAAATTAGGTCATCTCATTGTTACTCTCTAACCATTTTAGTAGTGATTTAAATCTCTTAACAGAGTTGGCTTATTAACTATTTGTAAATCCTCTAACAAGGTGGCATTTCTAGATTGAAGTGTCTAAAGACCTCTAACAAGGCCACTTCTAATAGGGTGATTAATTCCTCTAATAGAGTCACACCTAATAGTATGTTTTGTAACCTTTAACAAGGTTGGCTCCTAACATGGCTCACTTCATAAGAGTGAAAATTAGTAACTTGCTGCGATTGGTAGTTTTTCTCAAATTGGATTTCCACATTAAATGTTGGTGTCACATGTGTTTATTTTATTTCTTTTATGAGTGTGCAACTAAGTTAAGTAAGGTTAATCATAGAAAATACCATAAGATTTGCATGAAGTATTTATCGAGTTACAACATTTTCTAGTGTAAACCGAGTGCCTGTGTGTTTACTAAGCATTAATATTTTTACTGTAGTTTATGTTTTGTTCTAACATCTAAGGGATCTGGGATTTATTTTTTTGGTAACCAATTCACCCCTCCCCTCTTAGTTACTCCTCTTATATTTCTAATAGTTTGGCCAATAAAACTTTATTCATACTTCTGATAGATATACTTCTCAATCCTCCTTCCATCTTAGGTTTACAGACCTTCTCCCAAGCTATCAAGGCCAGAATCTTTTTATCCTCAGTTCTAGACCATAAAAATTTCCTTTGAATTTTATCAATAGCATCTACAAATTTAGATGGAATCCTAAAGAGACTCAAAGCATAAGTTGGGGGGCTTTGAAGACAAACTTTAAGAAGAATTGCTAAAGTGCCTACTTGACTCAACATGTTTCCTTTCCATCCAACTAATTTCTTGTTGAATTTATTGAATAGATCCTCCCAAAAGGTATGAGAAGGACAAAGTCCTAGGGAAAGGCCTAGGTAAGTGCTTAGAAAAGAACTAATAAAACACCCAAGAATATTAGCAATTTTCCTTTGTCTGTGATTAGGAGTGTTGATAAAAAAAAGAGAACTCTTATCCCAAATTATCAATTGTCCAAAGATAGTAGAATAAAGATTCAGAGCTTTTTAAAGACTTCTAGCCCCCCCGACATCAACTTTTCTTAAGAAAATAGTATTGTCCACAAATTGTTCATGAGAGAAAATAAGCATATGAGAAGTAGGTCTCATCCCTTGAATTTTCCCTCTCAAAACCATCTTCCCAATACACCTACCCAAACTATCAACCATAATAGTGAAGAGGATTGGAGAAATAGGATCATCTTACCTCAGACCCCTAAAGGGAATAAAAAATCAATAGAGCTCCCATTGACTAAAACAACCAGAGAAGAGGTAGAAACAAGCTGAAAAAATAGCTTTATGATAGAATTATTAAAGTCAAAAGAACATAAGACCTTTTGAAGAAAACTCCACTCTACTCTATCATAAGCTTTAGCAATATCCACTTTCATAATGAAACCCTATTTGTTGGATAGAGATAGAGAATGGATATTTTCATGAACTGAGATAATTGAATTCAAGATTTGCCTTCCAAGAATAAAACCATTATGATGTTCAGAGATAAGGTTAGGAAGGATACCTAGTAACCTCAAAATTAAGACTTTTGAAATGATTTTGTAAATTGAGTTACAGAGGCTAATAGGCCTAAATTGACCAAGGAAGTCAACTCCATGCTTCTTAGGTACGAGACAAATAAAAGTATAATTAATCTCCTTCAACATTCTTTTAGCTCCAAAGAATTCTTTAATTGCATCACAAACATCTTTACCTACCAGCTTCCACTCTTTTTGAAAGAAGAACATAGGAAACTCATTCAGGCCTGGGGATTTATCTCCTTCAAAGGAACAAACTACTTTATAAATTTCCTCTCTATTGGGAATGGCTATCAACATTTTTTTTGCCCCCTAGAGACTTCATGAGGAATAGCTTCAAGAAGCTCAAACTGCCTTGTACCATCCACACTACGATCAGAAGTTAGAAGAGAAGAAAAGTAGGATAACATTTCATTAGAAATCTCAATATCATTAGTAGTTTTCTCTCTTCCCTTGGAAAGGCTAGAAATTAGGTTCTTGGCTCTATGTTTCATAATTGTTAGATGAAAAAAATTAGTGTTTCTATCACGTTCTTCTAGCCAGATGGATCTAGACCTCTGCCTCCAGAAAGTTTCCTCTTTAGATATGATATCATGGTATTCAACCAACTTTTTATTCTTTTCTTTAACCGATTCCTCTGAATAACCTACTTGTTGAATTCTATCTTGGATAGTTTTTAGATTATCCTTCAGATTTGACTTATTCTCAAAGACATTCCCAAATGACTTCTTATTCCATTCTTTCACTCTTCTTTAAACATACTTAAGTTTGGATGCAACTCGAAACTGAGCTATTCCTTCAACATCAATATTCCACCAATCTACCAACAAGACCTCAAAATTAGGATGCTGCATCAACATTTTCTCAAATCTATATGGTACATTCCTTATTTTTTGAATAGCTTCAACCTTAAAAAAGAGCAGAAAGTGGTCATAAGCAATCTTTTGTAAAGCATTAAGAGTACAAGTAAAATCTTTAGTCCACTCTGAAGAAATAAAAACTCTATCCAAACAAGCTTGAATACATTCATTTCTATTTCTTTTATTACTCCAATTAAAATCAATCACTTGGAGGTCCAAATCCATTAAGCCTTCTTTACTAATAAAATACATAAGATACAACCATCCTTCCAATTAACTAGAATTTCCCCTTTTTTCCATGTTCGTAGAAAGGAACATTAAAATACCCTAGAAATAGCCATTTACCATTATAATCTAAGCTCTTTAGCTTAAAGAGAATGTTTCAAAAAAAATTCTAGAATTTTTATTATTAGGAGCATAGACATTAACTACATACCAATTTTTATCCCGAGATAAATTATGGGTCTTAACTGCAATGAAGTGTTTATTGGAATCCATCAGTGTACCAGAAAACATAGAGTTCTTCCACATTATCAGAGTGCCACCTGATGCTCCTTCAGAACTACTAGCCATAATACAATAGTTCTTCAAAGATTTCAAATTCTCAGCTTTACCTTTGTCCATTTTCATTTCTTTAATCACCATTATATTAGGTTTATGCTCTCTAAAAAAGTGTCGAACAATATCCAACTTATGAATACTATTCATCCCCCTAATATTCCATGTTATGATTTTCATTATAACTTTTTAGGGGTGAAATCTAGAATAGTTGCTTGCTTCCCATCAACAATATTCTGCATACTTTAATCTTCCCTCCTTTTTTTGGTTGTTTTTCTTCCAGATTTATTTGGAGTTCTAACATTTGGTTTCATTTTTATAGGATTCTCCAATTTATTTCTTTGAGTCGCAACTCCTATTGGCAAAGGATTAGATTTTTTTATCTATTTTCTTTTTCCCTTTGAACCTATTTTTGTTTAGGTTCTTCCTTCTCATATGTTAGGTCCAAATGCTTGGAATCTAATTCACTTTCATTTAGAGGGATTTCTTGACATAGAGGTTTCAACAAAGAAATTTCTTCATTTTGTAAGTCCTCCGTGATATCAATCTCATCCAGTTGTCCACTCCTCTCATCGATGATTTCTCCTTCCTCAATCTCCTCTAACTCCTCAACATTTCACATCCTCTTCATTTTCCTAATAGATAACTATCTAGTTTAGTAATAATTCGGTATTCACAGAATCCTTAATGGCTGGTTGATTTTCCTCATTGTTCTGAGTCTTCTTATCTTCATGCTTCGACATCTCCTTCCTTTGATCAACCATTGATTTAAGATTTTCTTCCCCTTTTAGGCCTTGCAATTCTGGAATGATTTAAGGTTTATAAACCCTTTTCATAACCTTCTTTTCCACATTCACCATCTTTTGTTTGTTTTTGGGTTTCAATGGGAAATTTTTAGCCTGATGACCCGTCTTTTAACAAACAAAACAAACATTAGGAAGATCTTCAAAAGAGATCTCTTGGTTCCACTTTCCTAATTTTAAATTATTTTCCACCTTCCGAGGGAGGTCCTTTAGATGCACAACTTTCACATAGATTCTAGCACAATGAAGTTAAGATCTAGATGTAGTCATATTATCAATAGGCATGAGTCCTCCAAAAGGTCTAGCTATTCCCTTAAAGATATCTTAATGCCAGAACTTGAGAGGGAGCCTTGGGAGTCTTATCCACATCAAAGTAGTTAGGAAAAAAAATTTGATAGATCCATATTTGGTTCCCATTTTTTAATCGTTAAAGTACTATTCCCAAATGAGCAAGGTCCACCACATAAGACCATATTCAAATCTTCCTTACAGGTAAATAAAAAGGAGAAAAACCCTTTAATCATAAGAGCAATATCCACTTGACCACAAAGAGCCCATTTATTTTTAATAATTTTTCTTAAGGTTTCAATATTTGGTCAAACCCCCAAAAATTTCCCAACTAGGGTTAAATCCATAGTAGAGATAGAATAATCTACTATCGAGTCTGGGATAAAAATCTAAAACTCACCTTTTTCCCAATAGGATTTAGAAGTAATGAGAGGAAAATAAGACTTGCTTCCTAGCCTTTTTCCATACAAAGAAGACCACTTTCTTTGACCTACTTCATTGTCCTCCTTCTTCTGCTCCTCAATACGTACTCCTTCAGAGTTCTTACACACACCAAGAGAAAGTTCCCCTTTCGAAATATTTATGAGTGGGTCCCCTATCAGGACTGAGATCTCAAATAAAGGATCAAATTGATAATAGTCAGAAATTCCATATCTGTTACACAATACGAGCCTTTAGAGATGTGCAAATGTATTTTCCTTTAATCTAAATGTTCTGAACTATCTACAACTGACAACTCATGAGGTTAGCTGTGGTTGCGTTTGTCTTATATATCTTTTCTTGACTTTCCATATTCAATTAAATCACCATCTAAGTGATTATGTGTAATACAAATTTCTCTAGATTCAGATGGATAGCTATCAGATATGCTCAAACTATTCTATGAGACCCATCCACCAACACAAATATCTTTTCCACATGGTTTACAATTCTCTGTGAATGCCAATTGGTTTCAGTTGAGAACTACCCTGCCACCTCTTTCTTCATAACCACCACGTCTTCACTGGCTGCGGGTGTAAGGCATTTTCCTCAAGCTTTTTTCTCATCTCATTATTGAGATCTTCTTTTATATCAAGCAGTTATGAATAGTTAATTCTTTGAATTGATCATCCAATGGAGATCACTGGCATTTGGTCAAATATTTTGATCATAATATCTGTGTCGCTTGGTGCCAAGGTTCTCTGCAGCTCTAATATGCATAGATTTGGCTGCATGTTTGATATAAGTCTAAACCATCCTCATGTTTTGCCTTGGTTTAAGCAATCTTAATTCATAAATTCAATGATCGACTGCGGATCATATTTGTGTATGGGCACTTGGATCTTGGGGACAAGTCTTTCATTATGTAAGCAAAACATCTTGTCGAGCTAAACGTGTGCATCATATGCTTTTCTTTGCATATCGGGTTTCCACTTATACATTTGGCACTCGTGTTGTCCCTGATTAGTAATCTGTAGGCATCATTACATGGTTCCTCCACTGGTGACTACGTGAATTTTTTTAATGTACTCATGTATGAACAAAGCATAGTCATCTTCAAGTTGTCGTGGGTCAATGACTATAACTCCAGATTTTCATTACTTGCACACAACAAATAATCAAACTTTTTATTGCGGATTTGGCATATTTTTAACTAATCCACATATTCTTCTTTGGCATCACTGCCTTAGTCCATAAACTCGATGACCAACCACAAGTCACCCCTGTCTATTTATCAGGCTCGAGGTCGGTAACAAATCCTGATGGACAAGCATTCCACCTAATTTACTACTGCACATATTACCCAGTGATTTATATTCATAGTATTCAGATTTTTGTATGCCACATTGATGTCTAAAACTCTTTATTGGCATTTTTCTTTTGAATAGAATTCTACTAATTATGTCATTTATTTCCATATCCTGTTGCCTCTAAAAATCTCGTGACGCTTCAACTGAGTCGATGTCCTATCCTATTGTATTTGTATCAATTATTTGATATTTCCTTAGCAGAATGAAATTCCTTAGTGGTTTGTGACATAATGTCAAACACCTCATATACATTATCTACACTTTTGCTTATTGGATTGGTTCACTGAACCCGAAGACTGAATGGGTTCTGCAACCTCCATTGAATAGGTTGTACATAGAGATAGTGGTAGATTTGATCTTCCCAATTCCTTGATTGCAGAGGTATGAGCAAGCTTGACAAATGAAATTATACCATGTCTTCACATTAGACGAGGTATCAAACTAGGAGGACCTGATACTATTGTGGCACTATTGTTTGTGGAACGAAGGTACAAGGCACACCTTGTACAAAGTTCATGACCACAACCTTCAGCAGCAATTGCGCATCTTTTCTCAAGACAAACAACACATGGCTCAACTCCTATAGGAATTGACTATAAATTTCTCCACCCATATTCCCTTGCAATTTTCACTATGTTCATGAGAGGTAGGGCCGGATATCTTGATGAAGGTAAACATGGTAGAACAACTTGTGAGCCATGGGCTAGCAGACCTTCAAGCCACTATCTACATCAAAGCTAAGCCACTTGTAGTGGTGTCCATCTCTACCTTTTCATCTTCCATGAAGATAACATAAATTAGATCGCCCAAACTTATAAAAAAAAAAGAAAAAATATGGTATTGTAATCTTATCCAAAACTCTGTTGCTATGTTATCTTTGTCAAGTAAATCCATGGTTATAAGAGACTCAACTTTGTAACTAACTCATTTGTAGCTCCTGCATTCTGGGTCTTCAAACCAATTCAACTTCATGAGAACATGTTAGTAAAATTAGGGAACACATTAAGGGAGTTTCTTTTCATGAGAGGCAAATTTTAAAGTTTAAAAATGGTGTATTGAAAGTGCACCTACAGAATGTTAATGAGTAACATCAAATTTTGGATCAACTCATGTATATAGTTGATAAAGTTTAAATAGAAGATATAGAGACCAATGAAAAATTGTTGCAATGGTCTGAAAATATATTTGAGCACAAAGTTTTGGAAAGTCTCAATGGAACTTGCAATTAGGTAGGTTGAGCTTTCTAACCTTAACACTCAGTTGGAAGGAATTTTGAAAACAATTCACTCTTTATATATGAAACTTTTTGATGTTGAGATCTTCATATTAGAGAATCAATGTTCTATTGATATGATACTAGCAGATATGAAGGCTTGTACAATTTCATTGGCCATGAATGCAAGCTGGAATGAATTTTGAAGTAATTCACTCTTTGTATATGAAACTTTGTGATGTTGAGATCTTCACATTGGAGAATCAATATTATATTGATATGATATAGGTAGATATGAAGGCTTGTACAATTTCATTGGACAAGAATGCAAGTTCAAGTTCACCTTCTTACAATAAGTTGACATTTGATCAATAGAGATTAGTTGAGTTAATGGCTAGAGATAATGGCATTAAGAATATATTAATTTCAATTTAATTTACTCTACTACCCTATTTGGAGATAATTTAGAAGGAGTTATCTATGGCTCACAATCTTACAATGAAAGATCTACAAATTTCAATAGCAAAGAGCCTAATTGATCTAGTTGCCCAGCTATAAATTCACATTTATATTATGGAATCAACTAGAGATGGATGGAATAAAGAACTTGAAGAAATTTTGGCTAGTCACAAAACATTTTTGGACAAGTACCAACTAACCCTTGCAAACCCCAAGCCATAAGTGCCAAACAAGGAGGAAATATCTTCATGATATTAATTAAGGGGGAAATCTACTTATGATTGGAACAAGGAATTAGCAAAGGGGAAAATCTCCACAGAGGACAAATTTAGAAGATTATAAATAGAATTATTAGATGAGTTAGCATCTGATTTTATAGACATGTATGTATTGTATAGCAGAGATAAGTTTTGAAGACCTAGTCACAGTCTCAGGGGAGAACTATTTTTTAAAATTTTGTATAGATAGCTAAGTCATGACAAAGTATTTTTCCACTAATGTCAAATGGGGAGATTGTTGATCTATAAGCCCAAGTTTCCTATTAGTGTTCAACAATTAGTCATCTCCAAGGTAGTGTTGGTCGATCATCACTACAACTAAGACATACAGAGAAGGTCAATATATAAAGGATTTGTTTATATTTCATTACATGTCGAGCAAGTTAAAGGTTGTTGAGCACCCTAGTGGAGACTGAACAACAAAAAATTGATTAATGTCGAGTGAATTAGTATATGCAAAGCCTATAGAAGTTGAGGGTCAGCATGAATGCTAGTAATAATTGAGTGTTAGAAGATTCATTTTCTAAGTAAACCAATTTTGACATATAAGTTTGTAATGTCACAAACTAGCTGACTTCAATATGACATTTAAAGATTGTAGAGATAGTTAAGGAGAAGATTGTGTGTTTTTTCAGAAGGCATTAATCCCAAGAAAATTAGATTAACCAATAATAAAATCAGAAGGGTAACATAACAAATGATGAAATATGGACTCTTGATTAAGATCTAGAACTATCTATGATTATCTATTTAAGAAGTATACTAACCCTAAATCATTATGATGTAGATGAGAGCAAATAATGGTGAAGATGTGAAGGAGTGAACAAACAAAGAATAGAGCAAGGAGGCTAAGTTAGATAGGAGATCAAACAGAGCAACCTAGCAGTGAAGGACATAACAAAGCATATTAGATAAGGAGATCAAATTGAGACATTGAAGAGAGGAGATCTATAAACAACTTTAACAACAAATCGAAGGATCAGACACTGAGATATTCTAATAAATAAATTAGGGTGAATCTCTTATTAGAGTAGCTTTAACAAACCTATTTAAATATCCTAATAGAGTCCTTACTTTATTGTAACTTTAAAATTATTTAATGAGGGTAAGATGTAACAGTTTTGTAAAGCTGTTAACAGAGCATACCCCTCATAGGGTAGATCATTAGAAGTGATCAAATTATAGTCCTAACGGGAAAACTTTGTTGTTGTAGCAGTAAAGATTTGTGGATTTCATCCCACCATAGCTTTACCTTCACCTTGAAGTGTTTCTAGGTTATCCTAATCTTTGTGCTATGTGTTTATATTTTCATGGATGTTATGCTTACATAGATTTCATTTCAGTGTTACAGTTTATGATTATATGGTATGATATCTAAGATGTGAGATGAGATGGATTAGGAGTGAATATACAAATTGTTGTTATCATTGGCTCTTTGAAAAGGAATCTTTACCAGATATCCATGAAGTATCTTATACCATGCTCTAGGAGCTTTCTTCAGACCATATAAATCTTTCTGTAACTTACATACCATGTCTCTTTTGTTTGGATCAATGAAACCTTTAGGATAATCAATGTAGACTTCTTCTCCTAGAATCTGTTCAAGAAAGTTGATTTTACATCCATTTGATACACCTTGAATCCTTTAAATGTAGCATATGCAAGTAGTGTTTTGACTCCTTCAAGTCTAGCAATAGGAGAAAATGTTTCTCCGTAGTTTATGCCTTCTTCTTGAGTGTATGATTTGCACAGTAGCCTTTCCTTATTCCTTGATATTTCACCATTTTCACTCAATTTGTTTCTGAATACCCACTTTGTACCAATTACATTTTTATCCTTAGGTCTAGGAACAAGAGTCTAAGTATTGTTTCTTTCAATTTTCTCAATCTCTTCATTCACTACCTCTATCCAAATTTCATTTTTCAATGCATCATTAACAGTTCTAGGTTCAAATTTAGTAAGCAAACATGTACCTTTTAGTTTGTTCCTTGTCATTGTGTGTCCTATCTAATCTCCAATTATTTTCTTAGGTCATGATGCCTTCTGACATATTCTAGCAAGTACATCTATCTTTCTTATAGATTCTAGATTAGATTCACTTGGTTCACCATGCTCAAAGGTTTTATGAATTTTTTAATTCTATTCTATTTCTATTGTCTGAGACTTAGTTCCCATAGACTGTGACTCAAGTTCCTCTATCGAAGACTTAGTTTGAATTGTCTCTAACTTGGGTTGCACTAGTTGCAACTCGGTTTACATGGTTGACACAGTAGACTTGGGTGACTCACGTGGGGTAATGTGTTGAATGCTCAATAAGGTATCAGGTTCAAAGTAAAAAAAGTTTATGTAATCCACAGGTTCCTTGCTTCTTTGTTCTTTATTATTTTTCTACAAACTCATCATTTTTTACATGTGCACTTTCTATAACCTTATGAGTAGCAAGACTCAAACATTTATATGTTTTTATCTTGTTGGAGTATCCTAGGAAAATTCCTTCATCACTTTTCACATCAAACTTTCCTTTTCTCGACTCTTTAAGGATATAACATTTGCTTCCAAATACTTTAAAATAATTGACATTAGGCTTATAGCCATACCATAATTCATAATATTTTTGATCTGTACCTTTCTTTAGTTGAACTATGTTCAAGGTATGAACTATTGAATTAATTGCTTCCTTCCATTATTTGGTTGCAACATTTTTCTCTATCATCATTGTTCTTGCACAATCCATGATGGATTTATTTCTTCTTTCTACTATGCCATTCTATTGAGGTGTACCAGGTGCAGATACATCTCTTCATTGCAAAATTTATTGAATTCATTAGAGATGAATTCTCCTCCTCTGTTTGATCTCAAGCATTTTAACTTCTTACCTATTTCTTTGCCAACTCTAGCTAGATACCACTTGAATTTTTGAAAAGCTTCATATTTATCCTTCATGTACATTATAGTCATCATCCTAGAATAATCATCAATGAAAAAAATGAAGAATTTGTCTCCAGTGTAGCTCTTTGTACCTATTGGTCCACAAAGATTTGTATGAACTAGTTCCAAGACTTCTTTAGTATTGAATTTTATTTTTTTTAAGCTAGTTTTACCCATCTTTCCAATCTGACGATGTTTGAATATGTTTATTTTAAGTTTCTTCAACTTTAGAATACCTCTTACTCTTATGTGCTTCCTTATAGTAAGTAGATTATCAAAGTTTACATGACACATCCTTTTATGCCATAACCAATTTTTGTCTCCATGTGCCAAGAAGCATGAACTATCAACTAGATCTAGATAGAATAGATTACTTTTTGTTTGATTGTCAATTCCAACTAGGTTTCCTTTACCATCTAGAAGCCTGGCCATCCTATTCATGAATTCTACCTTGAATCCAATGTTTTTCAGTTGTGCCACACTTAGAATATTGTGTCTCAGTCCTTCAACCCATTAGGCATTATCACATCTAATTCCATCAGTCAATGCAATGCAATCTCTGTCTTTGTAGCTCTTGAAATCTTTCTTTCCTTTGAACTTGTTGGATTTTCTGTCATTTTTACTTTCCTTGTTTAGACACCTTGCAGTAATGTGACCAAATTTTTCACAAGAAAAACAAATCAATATAATTTTTCCTTTATATTTACCTTTTCCTTTTGGTAACCTCCTTGTAAACCAAGCTTCAATGGCTTCAAGATCATCATCAGAATCTTCTTCTTCTTCACTTTCAAATTGTTTTCCTTTTGAGTTTCCTCCCTTTCTACCAAGAGAAAGTTTTTCTTTGAATATTGATTTTGTGTTGTGAGATCTAGGAAGATAGTTATCAAAGTTATCCAACTCAAAAGCTATTA
The DNA here is from genome assembly GCA_028749045.1 of Cupressus sempervirens. NCBI lineage: Eukaryota > Viridiplantae > Streptophyta > Pinopsida > Cupressales > Cupressaceae > Cupressus > Cupressus sempervirens. The sequence continues at coordinate 432,999,414 of CM053788.1, forward strand.
ACCTTCCCACTAGTGCATCCATAGTTATATCACTTTTGGGATCACATCTCATCTTTTTAATAGTTGAAACTCTAATTTCATAAATAAGAAGAAGAGTTCTTAATACCTTGTTAACTATTGTTTCATCTTCTATTTTCCCTTTTGAGGCTCTGATTGCACTCACACTTGCTTTGATTCTTTCACTGTAATTTGCAATGTTTTCATCTTCCCTCATCTTCATTTGATCAAATTGACCTCTTAAACTTTCTTCTTTGGCTCTTCTCACATTGTTATCTCCTCCATAGACCTTTTGTAGCTTGTTCCACATTTTATAAGTAGTAGGATAATTTTTTACTTCATCAAATTTAGCATAATTGAGAGCAGAAGCAATATTGATCATCATTATGTTGTGATTCCTTTTATCTACCATCTAATCCATAGTAAAAGGATCACAAGGTGACACATAGTGGTTCTCTAGGAATTTTAGGCATGTATCTCCAATGGTTCCCGAATGTAGCCTCATAAGTTCCTACCATGCTTTGAAGTTTTCTCTATTCAACTTCAGAATCTCTCTTCTGTAAGACATCTTCATCTTTAGCTTGGGTCCTTGAAACCTTTTCTACGAGCACCAACAACTCTGATACCAATTGTTGGAAATATAAGAGGAGTAATTGAGAGGAGAGGGGTGAACAAGTTACCACTAAAACAATTCCAAATCCCTTAGATGTCAATACAAACTTCCTTTAAACTCATAGCTTTGTTAGAACTAGATATTTACTATAACTCAATTAACAAAGCAATTTGATATATAAATGCTTATTAACTTTAGTTGCAGAAAGATAAAGTAGTAAGAAAATAACATGAACATGTGAGATGCCAAGATTTAATGTGGAAACCCAATTTGGGAAAACCACCAATGCAACTAGTTACAACTTTTCACTTTTCTGAAGTGAGCCCTATTAGGAGCCAACCCTATTAAAGGTTATCAAATATACTTTTAGGTCTGACCCTGTTAAAGGATCTAAATCACCTTGTTAGGAGTGGCTTTGTTAGAGGTCTCAAGACACTTCAATCTAGAAATGTCACCTGGTTAGAGAATTTGCAAAATGATTGTTAAGTCAACTGTGTTAAAAGATCTCTTCATTGATGCAATTGTTAGAGAGTAGCAATGATTGACCTGATTAATGAAGCAATTGAATTACAAATTATATTCACTATTGTGGCTTATCCTCCAGATGCTTCCTAATTAGAATATTCTTTGTAGATCCTTAGATACTGTGCTCTTAATTAGATATCCTTCTTTATTGGCATCTTATCTTCTTCTCAACTTTCTTTTATTATTCAATCCACAACTTGACCTTCCATATACATGAAATACAATGTCAAGTCAACTTGAGTACCCTTTCAAATAATCAAATAACATCCACTAAGTCATCTTTCACAAACCAACTAATAGATAAAACTAATATGTTGAAGGTCAGTTCAAACTGGGTCACTCGGTTACTACTGAGCTCCTTGGTAAACAACCTGACTTAGTTTACACTTAACTCCTTTGGTAACCAACCTAACTCAATTTACACAAGAATTCATGAACTTTCTTGGCTAATATTGGAGTCTTCTGAACTCAGTTCCAACTGACAATGCTCGGTTAGAGTATAACATTTGTGTAACATCAATGACAATATAGAATTGAATATTTGTTATCAAAAAACATATGTAATCACCATCATACATATATACCAAGGTGAATTTTATAAAAGATATATAGTTTTCATACATTTACTTTTCAAAAACCAACCTCTTTCATATTTACCCAACCCGTATACATGTCCATTCCTTAAAATGTATCAATCTAAATCCCCCCTTTCATGAAATTACATCATTTATATTAATGCAAGTAACACAAACATCCTTAAGAAAGTTTAAACATCATCTAAGAATATCTCCAAGAAAGAACTCAGATGCAAGCCATGAATAAGCCTCTTTTTTTTCCACCCAACCACGTGGAACCATAAGGAACTACTTTCCAGAGCTAGGAGACAAAACCATGATCCATAGAGGCTCTAAGGTAGTCTAAGTATTATACCCAAAATTAATTACAAGGATAAGATAGGGCCACACAAGAGCATAAAAGGCCCAAAATGAAATCACAAAACAAATAGACAATGAGAGGCATAAGCAGAGTGAGGAATTCGACTATATCTAGGTGAGTGTCATCACACATTCCCATAATGTTGGGATTATTCTCTTAAGACAAGGACCATAATGTCACATATAATGTTCTTTCCCTAAGCACTTCAATAGGACATGCATGCCCTGGTAAAGTTTGGATCCTTCCCTTGAGTTAGGGACCATATTCTGAACATATTGTCCCCTCTCTAAGTACTCCAGCAATACTCAATCTTAATCTTTATAAATGTGTGAAACCCATGCCCAACCCATTCATTTTATTATGTTATCACTTATTATCCAACTCACGTATAGACCCAGCCTATGCAGGGCACTGGTCTCTAGGCATAGGATCCTCTGATAGCCACTTTTGGGCCCCAACACCTATGGTGAGCCACTCACCTAGGGTTTCCTACCCCACTCTAGATCCATTACACAAGTCATGCAGAGATACACAAGTCAAGGCATCTTAGAGAAGTCACACAATAGAAATAAGGACAACTAGGACCAACTGATAGAGAAAACTAAAATGACTATAGGATATCACTTAGTGAACCACAAACTAAGAAAATAGTAAAACCACACATCTGTTTCTTATAACCACTTATTTGTTCAATGCTAACACATATTTTTTTAATGCTAACATGTATTTCTTCCATGTTGATGCATATTTGTTCAATGTAGATGTGTATTTCTTCAATGCTA